>CAKALU010067876.1:0-54570 GCA_916700995.1 Hozukius guyotensis | reverse complement strand
TATTGGGATAACATTCTCAGAAAACCAACAAACTGAAACTTCAGGCCCGCTCGCTCCTCATACCGAAGAGATTTTCAGGCGCAGCTAGATCCAGCTGGTTCCTCCAGGCAGGTACACATAAGCCCTGTGTTTGCACACCTGGAGGAGGGCCTGTTGGTTCACAGATAAACATGTGGAAACATGCCGGGATGCTGAGAAAAGCCCAGTGTTTGCGTTCTCGCTGAGCGACTTCACACTTCTGACCAAAACTCCTGTAAGGACACGTGTGAAAAGTACACACAACACTTTATTGTTATATAGCTTTTTATTACACATTTCAAACAAATACGACACCTTATTATCATTAATTGGAAAAGAATCAACGTGTAACTTCTTAAAACTGCAATATACCAACTTTACAGTATGAATCTGGAAACATCAGGTAAATATTTTCACTCATTATTGTTGTGATCTGAATGAAATGAAGATTGCTCTGCAACAGACAGACAGCAAAATAAAGCTCATGTCTTGGTTTAATGCAGGGGTCAGCAACCTTTACTATCAAAAGAGCCATTTTAGGCAAAAAAAAAAAAATGTTGATGAAATGTTATGAGAATAAAGTCATAACATTACAAGAATAAAGTCATAACATTACAAGAATAAAGTCATAATATTACGAGAAAAAAAGTTGTAATATTACGAGAATAAAGTCATAACTTTATGAGAAAAAAAGTTGTAATATTATAAGAATAAAGTCATAACTTTACGAGAAAAGAAAATAACACGTAAAATTAATACTTTATAATATTATGACTTTATTCTCATAATACTACGACTTTTTTTATGGTAAACCTATGACTTTATTCTCGTAATATTATGACTTTATTCTCGAAATCTCAGATTTATTTTTTTTCCTCAATGTGGCTCTAATACTCCGTCGTACCATAGACCTACAACAATGATGAATAAAAATTAAAGTGTAAACAAAAAAAACGTTATTTATTTCCACTAATTTTTTTAAAAATCCACAGGGAGCCACTGGAGAGGAGCTAAAGAGCCACATGTGGCTCCGGAGCCGCAGGTTGCAGACCCCTGTTTTAATGTATAGATCCAGTTACATTTTGGACACGCTGTGCTGGAACTCGCACAGCTTTTGTTTCTCCAAATTTGATGAAATAATTTTTGACATATGAATAAAATATAACACAAACGTTTGGTTATCTGAAAAAATGCGTTGCCCTGACACTTAAAACAAGGTATTTCTTCATGAAGTTGACCTTTTTAGAGAGACATAGTTCATCTGTTTGATGATTTCCCAACAGCGTTGTGTAAACAGAGGGTGATTCACGGTGTGACGGCGGTTCATTTAATACTAATGACTCTCTTTGTGGTTTACATTGATCGGGCAGCTGCATTTCACATCACAGTCTTTTCTTAGCATTCATTTAAATGCTAAATGAAATGATTTTTTTTCTTCAACAAGTCACATGTTTGTTTTTAGCACTCAGAGCTGCAACATGGGAGGAGAAAAGAGGACAAACAAGTGAAGGATTTGGAGAGTGGCAGCAGTCAGCACAGCTCTTCATGTCTGACACAGTTGAACCAGCCAAGTGGAGGGATTTCCAGCCCTACAGCTGCTCCGTGTCCCCGGGAGACGGCAGAGACTTTGGAAGGAAATCAAACATCACTGCCAGTGATTCATTTAACACCAAACCCTCCCCCAAAATCCTCCCCCATGCATCCCTCTCTGGTTCTGTCTCTTTCCCTGCCATCAGCCTCTTGACCTCTGTCTCCATCCTCCCCTCTCTCCCTGCACGCTCTTACTGTAATCCACAGCGAGTAATGGTTTTAGGTTTCCATGGAGTTTAGTTACATGTCACTTATTCTCTTTGGATCAGGTTATATTTAGGCCCTTTACAGATAAAATGTTTAGCAGCAAAAATCACTTATTACACCATCTCGGGGTCGTAAGAAAAACAACTCAATTAACCCAAATCACAAAATCATATCTTATCGCTCTCTCTCAGCCTTGTATCTGCAGATAGCGTTGGGTTTTATCTGCTTTGCTGAGGCAGTAAGATCTCCGTCTCTGAGATTTCTGCTGGTCTTGTCTCGGTTAAGTCGAAACTCAACTTTGACATGTATCGAAAAACTCAACTTGAACTTGTCTTCGTTGACTTGAGACTGGACTTGGAATCGTCTAGATTAACTTGGACTTGTCTTGTTAAACTAAAGACTCAAATTGGATTTGTCTTGTATAACTTGGGAATTGACACAATTGTCTTGTCTACTAAAGACTCGACTTGGACTTGTCTTGTTTGACTAAAGACTCGACTTGGACTTGTCTTGTTTGACTAAAGACTAGACTTAGACTTATCTTGTTTGACCAAAGATTCGACTTGGACTTGTCTTGTTTGACTAAAGACTAGACTTAGACTTGTCTTGTTTGACTAAAGACTCGACTTGGACTTGTCTTGTTTGACTAAAGACTACACTTAGACTTGTCTTGTTTAACTTGTGAATTGACAGAATTTTCTTGTCTACTAAAGACTTGACTTGGACTTGTCTTGATCAATTGAAATTTGTCTTGAGACTTACGTTGGACTTGTTTTGATTAACAGAAGATTGATTTAGAATTGTCTACTAATGTCAGACACATCTTGGACTTGTCTTTATTAACTTTACACTTGACTCAGACTTGTCATGGACTTAACTTGGACTTCATCATCTCTGGAAGACACTGCTGGGAGTGAAAAGAAAAATAATAGATAGCTTTATGATTTATTCCATTGTGTATTTTCTAGACTCACTTCCAGCAGCTCTGCCTCCACCACTGAGCTCCCGGATAATTAGTAGCTGATGATTTTCAAAGAGCTCTGACTACCCTCACTAGAATATACATCCACTATGCATTCATATAGCTACTCTCTGTATATCACATTCTGTTTCATATACGGCTTTGACGTGTTGTTTGATTCACATACAGTCTGAAATGTTCGAATCAAAGCCGCGTCTGACATGATTATTAACCCTTCCTCCAGTATGAACGCAGCGTCTGGACAAGCAAGGCATCCTGGGACATCGGAGACACTCTCAGCAGAGCAGATGTTTGATTGGTGGCGACAGGGCGGTTTGTGTGGGAGAAAATGAGCGCTGGCAGCACTAATAGTGGCTCTTTTTCATCTCGCTGCTCTGCCGAACGCTTAGATGTCCTGGTGAAAAATGCTGTGCTTGTTTGCTGTCCTTTTTTATTTTATTTTTTTTATAAAATGTATAAAATATCGTATTAAATAGCTGAAATAAATGGTACATTTGTAGCTTATGTAAAAATAAAAAGCAAGAATGTTTAAAATAAAAATGTAATTGTAGCATTTAACAATCGGGCACTGTTTTGGTTGTTCTGTTGTTTTAAAGAGTTTAGCAGGACATGGTTATTTGACTGGGTGTTTTGTGATAATGAAAAAAATAAATAACATTTTTCTTGCATGCCTCCATGGTGAACGAAGAATCCAGAAATTCATATCAAAACATCCATTTACAAACTCTCCCACACTTTAATAGGCTACTCTTTCAAAAAGTAAGCACAACTACAAACCAAGTAAACCTTTCTGTAGGCCTATAAGGCAAGAATACTAAATTATACTTTTAAAAAATATCAAAAGATTAAGTACAAATATAAGCCAAGTATACTTAGTCTTTTCTGTATACTTGTCAGTATAAGCTAAGTAAACGCAAGTATACTTTTGTTAAATATATCTCTGATAAGTACATCAAAATCAAAGTGAAAGTGTACCCTCTTCTTTTAAATTTAATAGAAGTAATAGCACACTTGAATAATCTTCTTTTTTAGTAATGGGTGGCATGGGAACATTAACCGTCCATATGGATAGATTTTAAGTGAAATGTACCTCTGACAGCAGAAATAGGCCTAGTTTTACACGGCTAACCTTAAGGCTTATGTTTCCCTGCCTGTTGCAGTGTGGATCTATTTCAACCATCCAAAGAATTCTTGCAATTACCCTCCTCTTTATTTAGGTCTAGTAATCAAATACCATGACAGCTCTGCTCTAGACCTCCACATCAACCTATCTATAGGATAAGAGGAATATTTCAGGCATGTGAAGGATTGTGAGCGTCTCCGGCCTCCCGAATATGCGCTTGTCCATCATCATCATGACCTTCCCTCGAATCAAAACATCAGACGACAGCTGGAGACAACCATCGTCCGTCAAGGCTTCACCCTTGAGGAGAGCGTTACGCTGTTGAAGCGGTGATGGGTGGTGATTTTGGAGGGTTAGGAGGGTGAAACGTTTCTGCGTTACTTCAATCCAGAGGCCTGCGTTGCCGTCTGCCAGTCGTTGTTTCATCATTTTCTTTTGAAACCAAGATGGGCCCTGATCCGCAGGCTAGTCCTGGATTAAGATTTAGACCGGTGGATCTCCGTTATCCTTGCATTTATGATGTTTGTGTGTCTGCTGACCATCTCACATATCAAAGCAAATGTTTGAACTATTTCCCACCGATTCTGAGAAAAGTTTATTAAGTGCTCAACCTGAGGGCTGGGACTCCCACAAGAGGTTACACAACTGGAGGATTAGGAGGATGGGAAAGCAGAAAAGGCAGTGAAACCTCACTGTGTCTGAAGGGGCTGTGACCTTAAATAACAGAACTCAATCATCCTGGGTTCAGTGTTTTTAGTGTCCAGTGATGTTTTTCACAACGAAATAGTGGTGGAATAAGTATTCTGCATTCAGATTTTATTCATTTAATTAATAAAATTCAAGTACAGTAAATGGAGGTATTACTTGAAGTACAATCTTGAATATTGCCTATAGTCTAAGAAGTTTAAAATAGAACGTCAACAGATTTAACCCCCAAAAAACATCAACAGTTTTGGCTGTAAAAAGATCTCGTCCGGTCCACTCTGCTGAAGAGCTGGATGAGTTTGTCCCCGTCAGGTCTGAACATGTCTGAATAACGAGGAGATGATGAAACGTCTGTGACAGGTAATACCTCATTCAGCTCACTAATATCCGAATGCATTCCTCCAGACCAGAAATAAAACCACATTATCATCAATTAAACATGAGCAATCCTTCAAAAATCTGTTCCTTCCTCTTAAAGTGAAATAGAATAGATTGGAGTAGAATGATGCCTTTACTTTTATTCTCATTTAACTCAGAACCACTATACTATGGTATTAGACTGCAGAGAAACAGCTTACATTTTAACAAAATCACAAAAATAAAATGAATGTTCACAGACTTCCTTTGCATTTGTTTATGTAACTGAATCCCTGGTAATCTGCATTCCCCCTTTCTATATTTAACTGGCTTTACTTGTCTTTTCAGATGCTGAAATTAGATGTGCTAAGTGGAGACATCCAGCCGTGCTGCGCAAAGAAATAACTTTTTTTTTTAACACACAAACAAAGAATCAGGACAAGATAAAACTAATCCTCTTGATAAATCTGCTGCAGCAGTTTTCCAAAATAACAGGGAAACTTTTGTTTGAAAGTAGTGCTTCACAGCGTGTGGTTTGTTCTTCCAGTAACTGCTGCAGATGTCTAAAGCAGGAAGTGATGAGCTGTAAACGTGTGGGCTGCAGAAGTGATTTCTCAAGAACGGGCGTCATTTCCCTTAAAGACTGCTGATCTCTGTCACAGGTCTTTAACTTCCACTCTCTGGATCTGAAAAGACAACCCCTCTCCAAAAGTTTCTAAAACATTTCATGGATAACAAACAAACATGTCATGGAAAGTGCCGGTTCAAACCAGAAACAGCAGTCCAGGAGTGTGTGTGTACTCGTTGGCTGCGCAACAAGCCAGGACTGGTGTTTGATCAAACACACGTGTGCACACTCCCCTTCAGTGACGTGGCTGCAGCCTCACATAGCACACGTCTGCATCATCACTTTCCACCGGCAGCCACACATGTTGCAACCCTTAATTTCCTGCAAACGCCATCAACAACCTCAGAATAACTGGGAAAAAAAAACAGAAGTCTCTTTGCCGTAATTGTGGGAGTACTGTATGTTGCAAAATCCAAGGGTGTGTATAGTATCACAAATGAGGAACAGCCCCATGTGAGCATAGTTCATACATGAGCTAAAAACACATGACAAAGCAGTGTTGTTACTGTGAATATTTGTGGTGACAGAGTCAAGTCAAGTCAATTTTATTTGTATAACCCAAAATCACAAATTTGCCTCGGGGGGGTTTACAATCTGTACAGGATACGACACCCTCTGTCCTTTACAGTACGACCCTCTCATAGGATAGGGAAAAAACCCTTTTAGCATTGAAAAAAATGGAAGAAACCTCAGGAAGAGCAACAGAGGAGGGATCCCCCTTCCAAGGTGGACAGACGTGCAATAGATGTCGTGTGTACAGAGTAACAACATAATGAAAATACAACATAGACAATCCATATGACAAAAAAATAATACATGTAATGTGAACATATATGAGAAGGTGGATTCAGGAGGATGTCAAGCAGCTTCCAGGCGTCGCCAAACAGATAGAGCCTTAGCAACACAACCTCCTCTCCACGCCAGACAGGTAGAGCCAGAGCAACACGACCTCCTCTCCACGCCAGATAGATATAGTCCGAGCAACAGAGGATCACCTTGTCTTGTACCTCTCCATTTCGTGTGCAATAAGAACGCGGTTCTTGCTTTTGGCACGTGTCATTTGTACGCCATGTAGTCTGTACTGAGTGCAATGTAAATGCATCCACATAAATATGCTACGCTCAGAGCTAGTGACGTAGAATAAGAAGTAAGAAAGACTGCTTAAGGTGGCCGATGTGTCCAACAAACACAGGACTTTCAACCAGGAGACCAAAATTTTGAGTTATTTTTGAAGTTACGTAATGACGTTTGTGACGTGTTTTCCGTAGGCCTACTTCTGTTAAGTTGTTTCCGTACATATTTTACTTAGTTTACGTACTTATTTCAAGCCCAGCCGTGATTTTTTCCTAAACCGAACTAAGTGAGTTTAGTTGCCCAGACCTAACTATGGCCATCACTGTAGTTTTGTTGCATGGCGTTAAAATGAATTCTCATGACACATGGAATGTCCTTGTAATGTCGTGCTATTTATATGCCTTCCCAGGTTGGTAGCAGAGCTAATTAGCCCTGTTCCAGGACTCTCTTGTGTATCATGATCTTGGATAACAATCTCATGAAACTGAAACACTTTTAGTCACTCAGACACGAATATTGTTCCTGGAGGAATGTTGAATATATAGATGCAAAGTGGAAAATAAATGACATCAAGCAGGTGTAAAGTACCAAATAACGTGTCTTCATCGTGGACAAGGGTAGTGTTTGGTTTTCTTTGAGATCTTTCTTTGTCAAAATCATTTGTGTTTTTGGTTCCTAAGTTGCTAAGAAGATTGCTGACCGATCCAGTGAGTTTGTATTCACAACATTCTTCCCATAATGAACTATGAACGCCTTGAACAACAGGTGACTTGCCTCGTGTGCGTAACACATCCATTGTTTTGTCTGAACATTCCCAAGTCGTACACATTTTATGCAACAAAGTACTTCAGCTGATACAAACTGTGTAGATGGGTTTCACCGTTACGACTAATTAGTGCCTAATGACTCAATATTATTGATTAGCTCATTATCTCTGCTTATGATACAGGATTTTGTTGAAGTGAAAGCTTAATAAAACGTATGATTCAATTAAACATGAGTTTTCCTTTTCATCATGTGATGTAATCAGGACACAGAGGCGCAGTGGCAACAGCTTCTTTGTTTTTTGTTTTTTTCTCTACCACATGCCGGAGGGGACACAATGTCCTCGACTGCAAAAACACATAACAAACACAAATGTTAGAACATCATTGTCAAAATAATGCTCTGATAATTATCAGTTATTGTCCATATGCCCAAAGACAAAACAGCATTTGCAAGGAGTTACAGGGTTTTGTGGGAACGTATAAAAGTTGTCAAAACTTGACTTTAAGCAGAAAAACAACCTGTTCTCAGCCAATATTAAGTACTTTTTTTAAAAGTGCTCCTATATGGTAACATTTGCAATTATATGACATCCTCAATGATGACATAAGCTCTTCCTTGCTGCTGTAAAAGGGAGCAGCCACTCATTGTTGCTTTGGACAGGCAGTGGATTTACATCCTCCAGCTGGAGACACCTCCTCCTCCCGTCCTCCTCCCGTCCTCCCCCGAGCTCTCCTGACCCCTCCACAACTACAGCACAAAGGGAGGGGGACTCTCTTATCTCGGACCTGGGCCTGAATAGTAATGTTTTCCTGGGAAACCTCCACTCCAGTGGGAAAGGACAACAGATCCTTTGTGTTGTTGTTCGCCCACCCCCCCGCCATGTCAGGCCTGCAGAGACCACTGCCATTGGTTGACCACCCTCGTTCTCACTCTGTTGTCTTAAAATTCCTCCACCTGTAGTATAGGCACAGATCCAACCGGCCCATGGCTCCACTGTACCCTTGATGAATAGTAATTCAGCTCAAGCCTCTGCAGTTCTTTACCCACTCTCTTCTTGTTTGGGAAACAAAGGCGGTTCCACCTGTCCCACTTCATACAATGGCTGAATGAGGTGACCTCTAGCTGGGGATGTTTGTTCAGCAGGTCTGCTGTAACGCTAGCTGCCCCAGATTTTAACCAAACCCTAAATCACTCTCACTGTACTCAGATCCCAGAGGAAACCCACTGGTTGAATGTTCCAAGTAGAACTTGACCTGGAAACGTAAATCAGAACTGGTTTTGGCTTCAGACCCAGTTATCTCTTTACAAGTCAGCTGACACTGAACAACTTGTTCACACAGTCTCAACTCAAATATGGACTGATATCATTTACCACAAATAACTTTCTAATTCCAAGATTAAAACCATTCAAATGTTGCAGGTTTCTGTTTTGTTGTGGGACATTTGTCCCGTAGTTTTAGTCATGCTGGTGTCGTGGCTCGGCCTGTCCACCACCTTGTTCCAGATGGAAATATCTCCACATCTGTTGCATGGAATGCCATGAAATGTTGTACAGACTAGCGGGGCCAGCAGGAGAAACACTACTGTGCATATTCAGTGGGCCGCATAACCTGGAAGTAAACCCAGAAGATAGAAACTTTTTTGGGGCGTATGCGCCATGGATGTATTAAGAGAACTGGATACAGCGTTGGAGGCGGGGCCCCGTTCATTCCTATGAATGTTGCTCAGTGGCGCATGAAGCCTAAATGGCTCAACTTTCGCCTGGAAAAAGTACCCGGATCTTGGGGACATGGAAGTTGCGCAGTATAGCGTCCACTCGGTCACATGACTCGGTCACAGGGTCCCAACGTCACGCCGTCGCCACGGCTTGCGCTCCAGCCTCGGTCTGGGTTTCATTCACATGAACGGAGGAAGGGAAATAGCTCTGGATTCAGCTATTAGTGCGTTTTACAACTTTAAAAATGTAATTTTTTAAATAAGGGCGATTTAGGTGTTCATACTGGGAAGCTGATTCACCTAAAAAAAAAATATGCGCTGAGTTACAGACGTCTCTTTCCCAATGTAAGTCTATGGGAAAAAGTGTTTTTGGGCCCGATGGCATCACGTGACGGACACAGAAGTTGCAGTACCGCCGTTTGGCCACTACAAAAGTTGGGATCGACGACCAGCGCACTTCCTGGGGCTTGGTATGCGCCAGGCAAGCAATTCTCATTGGACTGAATAGGCAGCGTCTTGGGGTCCGGTATTCAGTTCTCATTCCATGCAGTAGATCCTCAGTCATCATTCAAATTTAAATATGTATTCTTTGGCCCTATTATATATTTAAAGAAGAAGAAAAAACATAAAAAGCTTATAGGTGTCTCATTGTTGTTCTAGACAGGGCTGTACTGTCAGATAATATTGTACATAGCTTGTGTAGATGATGATGGTTTTGGGTTCTGCAAAGATGATTGGGACAGTTTTTCTAAAGACCCTGTTGAGTGAAAATCTTGTATCTACAGTTTTGGGGATTTTCATGCTTTCAAATAAATTGAAGGATTACATGCTTATGTGTTTTTTAAACCCCTTAGGATCTTAAAATCCTCTAAAACCTGCTTGGATAAAGTCAGTCGTCAATGTTTTCATGTGGCAAATACTCCACCAGGACAATAATCACACTTAGAAAACAAAAAGTAAAGTAAGGCCTCTTTTCTTTGAAGGGATGTCTCTATTTTAATGCCTCGTATATTTTATTACCATCTGCCTCCTCCATCACTTCAGGTTATATTTAGCTCATACAGAATTTGCCCATTTGGGTCACTGCTGTCTCTGACGCTGGAGTACTTTCCTGAAGGCTTTTTACTCTCAGGTTGCAGGTATCACACGAAGGTTAGTGGGTCTTCAAACTGCTCTTCCATTTACCTGATGGCTGCTGGCCAGAGCGTGACAGGAACACACTTTTTTTTATTAAGTGCATTATCCTGTCAAAGCTGGGAGCAGTAGTGAAAATGGCTCTGTAACCATTTCTGGTTTAACATTTGATTGGTATAGATGTTAAAAATGCAGCATATTTCCCCGGTTGGAATAAATGTTGCCCAGGTTCAAAGTTTCAACCTGAGTTTCTTTCTTTTATCAGTTTAGTTTGGGGCTGTTTTATCAAGCAAATCCAAATAAAAGTGTGTGTGGGTGATTTTATAAATGGGTCCTTTAACCGCGGGGCTACAGTGATTGCAAATAAACAAAGTAGCAGGTGTTTCAAGGCCACATTGACATCATATCTTACTGACCACTGATACTGTAATCACAGAAACTTTACTTCCCATTGCAAATATTTGGGTTAGTTTGCTTCACAATGTCACATAGACGTTTTAATCCTTTTTTGTAAAGTCTCACACAAACAACTGAGCCACTAAATGTAGCTATCTGATATCCTGTTCGAGTGGAAGGAAACCCTCAAATTACTTATTATCTGACACGTCAGTTTCACTCTGATTATCTGTAGATAGTTTACCAGTAAAGTTCCCTCTTCTGACCTCATTGCCTGTATAATTACAGTCATATTGGATCATTCTGCAAGATACAATTTCCACCCGTTGCCAAAGTGTAGTGCCAAAACAGGAAGTGGTGTAATGTTGAGGAAATCAAGTAATAAAGTGTATGGAACAAGATCTCATAGGAAGGCATATAAATAGCACAACATTTCCGCGTGTCATGAGAACACACTTTAGGCTTTTCACGTCATTTAATGCCACGCCGTTACCGGGAAACGTTAGCGGTTCTGTTTTGGCTACAAAACCACTTAGTTTTAGGTTTAGGAAAAACATCATGTTTGAGCTTAAAGTAAGTATGTCAACTAAGTAAAATACGTATGTAAACAACGTAATATGAGTATGTAAAACACGTCACAAACGTAACTTCAAAAGAACTCGACAACACTTTGGGACACAAACAACAGTCTCCTGGTTGAAAGTCCTGTGTTTGTTGGACCCATCCAACTCCCCTCACACCCACCATAAGCAGTCTCTCTCACTTTTTATTCATACGTCACTAGCTCTGAGCGTAGCATATTTACGCAGATGGGTTTGCATTGCAGTCAGTACAGACTACATGGCATAAAAAGCACAATAAAGGCGTTGTTATTGCATGCCAAATGACTTACAAATTACTGTCATTCATACAGCATTTGGTGAGACCGTGTGAGATATTTTTTTAAAAAGTGTGTCAGTTGCTTCATCATAATTTGTTTTTTCTTGAAAATGGAAAAAGGCAACCTTACATGTGAAGGCGGACGCATGTGTTTGCCCATGTAAATGATATTGCTTTATCTCTGCACCCCCACCGCCCCTCCCCCTTTTTTTGTTTTCTATTAACTTATTTGTTTATTTAATTTATTATAATTATTATTACTTTTTATCTTTGTATTATTATTATTTTTTTTATTTTATTTTATTCTATCCTTTTATAATTTATTTATCTATTTTTAATTATATTTCAATTTTGAATGCTGATGGTTTCTCTAGTGTACTTATTGTGTTCGTCTCTAAGCTGAACTACTTAAAAATGTTATTAAAAAGTTTATAAACTATTGTAATTACGATACGTAAATTGCATATACGAAAACAACCTCGAAAAAAAGGGGAAAAAATAAAGTATAAAAAAAAAAAATATTGGAAAAAGGCAACACCAATTTTTACCTAACACAAATAGAGACCTAGCAACAGCATTACGACTCATGACTTAAAATGTGAACTGAAATTTCATGTATTGAATTTCATACAATTTTATTCTATTTGTTTGAGAAGCATCTCGAGCCTCTGGGTTGGCGTTTCCCATGGCAACGATTGACTCACATTTGAGAGAAGGCGTTTCTGAGAGACCACCATCCCCACACAGTGTTAGCTATCAACGTTACCAATTAAAGTCGTAAAGTTCTGGCTAATGTTAGCGTACGTTTCTCCACGTTTATAGACAGCTGAGATCCCAGATGAAAAGTTGTAAAGGTGACTTTATAAGAGTGCGTCAGTCATGGTCGGTATCATAGGTAAGAGAGAAACAGTTATGACGTAATTGGCAAACTGCTGCATTTTTTTAATGTTAAATTAATTTTGAGTTACAGAAGCTAGTGGATCACTGTAATCTCACCCCACTGACAGATTGGATTAACTAATAACTAATAAAACTAATAGGATTAAATAATTGACGCAATGATTTGATAAGAGAGACTTTTGTCTGCACAGACAAAGCATTTCATCTAACTATCATCCCAAGTGTGTCAATGAAATGACTGCGTACTCGCTGAATAGTAAGCACATGTTGTTCTGTATAAATTGTAATCTGTGAGAGTGTTGAGTAGAAAAGATCAGTTTCAATAATCATATCAGGGACGGATTAAAGCAGCAAAAGGCAGAAACGGGAACTCAAGGATTTGAGATTTCACCTCATTTAATCAGCGAGGGGCTTCCAAACAGTCTCCGTTTTAATCTTTTACGCACTCCCTGCATTTTAATACGAGCTCACAGTTGGGAGAGTAATGGGGCTTTTGACAGAATACATTCATGGCTCGGAGGGGACTCTTGTGAAATTTTCTCAATGATTCATGGAGAGCAGCTCATTCTATAATTTAGGGGTTTAAGGTTGTGAATGTGAACCGCCTGCTGTGAAACAAGAGGAGACTCATTTCTAACCATTCCTGACAGTACAGCAAGAGCAGTGTTAGTGTCTCTCAAAACCAACCACAAAAAATATGTAGTTCAGCTGTTAAAGATATTTGAAAATGGTCGTTAGCAAAAAAAGAAAGAATGTGAACCTCAAACCTAACTAAAGAAATAAAATGTTGGCATGGATACTGTGGATTTTACGTTGCTAACCCTTACGAAAAAACAGTATACTTCAAGTTTATTTTATGAAGTAAAGTTCAAGTATAAATTTCCCAAGTATGTGGTAAGTATACTAATATCAATGTACTAGTAGTATACTGCTTTAGCCTACTGCTTTAATACTTCTTGGGACTAAATTGGCCCACTTTTTAGTTTAAAAGTATAATTTTAAGTAAGTGTAAGAATAATAAACTTTGAGTACACAACTAGTTTACATTTGAGTCTTATTTCGTACTGCAACTGTAGTATACAGATAGTTTACTAGTTTTATACTTGTACTACTTCAATACTTCTTGGGATTAAATAGGCCAACTTTTTAGTTCATAAAAGTATACTTTAAGTGTAAGTATTGTACTGATAGTTTATTAGTTTTATACTGGTAGCCCACTTTTAAGTATACGCTCAGTAAACTATTAATTTTATAGTTTGTATACTGAAATTATACTTGTATATACTTGTAGCCCACTTTATAGTTTATGAAAGTGCACTTTAAAGTATATTCGGAAAAATAGATTTTATAGTACAAGTATACTAACTTGTACTTTTCTTAAGTAAAAGATTAAGTACAATTATAAGCCAAGTATACTTAGACTTAAGTATATCCCTGATAAATACATAAAAAGTAAACTGAAAGTATACTCTCTTATTTTAAGTTTAAAAGAAGTATACTAATAGCTTGGATACTTGAATAACTTGGATCACATCATACTTTTTTCCAGGCTCTTCTTTAGGGCACTCTCCATATTTTGACCGTTGGCAGTTAGTTCCACTATTTCCCATCCCTATGACTGTCCAGCCCGTGAGGCTTTGGCAGCACGACAATGACAAAGAGTCATGAGATCTGTTGCTGTCACGTCACCCCAGGGGGAAAAAAATGACAAAGTTGCTGTTTTATTTCTGCTCTTTCACAGAGTCACGGTGACTACGTTTACATGCACACTAATATTCCACTATTATTTTGAATATGACAATATTCCTAATTTGAAATGGGTAATAATGTAAACAGCATATTCTGTTTGGATTTGCTGAATTAGGCCTTTTTCCAAATGGAGCATTTTCTTATTAAGACATGTGGGATATGTTGATATTATTCAGGTTTCAGGAGCGTTCTTTGGATATGTATACAGTACATTCAGAATATGCGTCTCAGTGGGATTTTTACGGCAGTTTGCGACACATGACCTCTTGCCTGTTTACGGACAGCTCTGTGCGTTGTACACAAACCAACTAGCTGACAGTTTGCAGAGATGCATGCCCAAAAGGAAGGCCCACATTTCTGGTTGGAAGGAGAAACACACCTACTTTTTAAAGATTATGAAAGACTTGGATATCAACAGATTTTTGGATATGTGCAAAGATATCCCAACGCCGACCTTTTCAAGAAGGTGGTTGAAGGAATGAAAGAGGGAGGCTGTGTTCGCACGGTCAAACAAGTCTACCGCTGTTAATCGGAGTCTGCACGGCTGCAACATATTCTTAAACAACAATTCGTATGATAATTTCCGCTCGTTACATGCATACAGTTTTTCAAAATAAACTTCCGTCTTCACAGGAAACAACTTGGTTAGGTTTAGGCAACAAAATTACTTAGTTAGCGTCAGGAAAAGATCGTGGTTTGGGTAAAAATAACTCCGAAAGTGGTGTTACTTAAGTACATTATGTGACAAATAAATCAAAGTTGACTTCTGGTTTCACATAGGACACTAACATCAGTCTCTTGGGAGACAGTCCAGTATTTTTAGACCAACCCATCCACCCCAACCTCCTCCCTACCGCTTTTTATATTTCCTGGTTCACCATTACATTAGTTACACATTAATTGATTTTGTGGGATTAACACAAATTACAGTGCATTATTCTTTGTAGGTATAGCTACAAACAGTGTATGAGACCAGCCTGACGGCTGCATGTAAACGGAAATATTAGTGGAATAATAATTTTCATTGGCCATGTAAACATCTTAGTAGGAATATTGTGTTTTTCATAATAAAGGCAAAAACTGGAATATTTTGTGCATTTAAACGTAGTCAATGTAGCTTGCATCATGAATCCAGTGTCACCAAAGCATCTTTATTTCATTAGTATACTGTACACGTCATTTATCAAACAAAAATGCCAAATATTCTGTGGTTCCAGCTTCTCAAATGTGATGATTTGCTGCTTTTCTCTGTTTTATGTCATTATAAACTTAAAATCTGGAGTTTGGATTGTTGGTTGGACAAAACGAGATATCTGAAGACGTCACTTTGGGATCTGGCTGACATTTTGGATTATTATTCTGACATTTTACACACTAAACAATAAATCAGAAGTGAAATTAATAAAAGATTATTACAACCATTAAGGAACATAATTGTGTTATAATAAAGTAGATAAATAATACATTGCCCCCTTCTTACTGTACATGTATTTAGTCATCATCAATAATGCACTGACTGAATGAGATCACACCTCTCTGTGTCTCTCTCTGGAGGATGTGGAGGGTTTTATATTTCCTCCCCTCTGCTGACCAGATGATGTCACCAGCTCAGGGTCGGTTATTAGAATCAAAAACTGGACTGCAGTGGGTTTGTTTAGTTTTCTAATGCGGTTAGTAAGTGTGTAAATCTACTGATTTCATCAGAGATTTATAGACAAAACTGTCATATAAGCCCATTTTTGTAAAGAGAACCACACATATTGTATGTAAACCGATAAACACGTTTACAAAAGAAAGATCACAATCTTTAGTTGAACGTGGGATTTCACATTTTGCTTTTTGTTAGGGAACATTTACAGCACGCATCAACAGAATTAAGACTTGGTAACAACAGTAGTATTTATTTTATGTCAACACAGCAATTTAAAAATGAGGGTCATGTAGTTTGAAAGCTGTAAAGCTACTTGTCGGTCTAACAACGCAAAGCAGCGGCAGAAGAATCTGTTTGAGTAATTTAATCGTCCTCTGAGAATTGGATTACCGGCGGTGTAAAAGCGAGCAGACACTTCACACTGAACGCAACAGCTGACATTCTCATTTCTCCATCCAATACGCTTTTAACAGGCACGTCAAATCACCATTTAAACTAATCCATATGTTCTCCTGCCAAAGGTCTGGGACTGTTTTACTGCCCGCAATATAATGCAGCTTGCTGCTGTTAGTGCTGCTCTCTGCACATAAAAACACCAGAGAGCAGATTCAAGTTCAGATAAAACGTCTTTCTGTTTTCAGAAATGAGTCGCAGCCGCAACTTGTGATATGAGTCAGTGTTTAAAAGAAAATATGCAACCGCTTCCTAAATGACTTGAACAAACAAACAAACCTGAAGGGATTTTTGTGCAGTGACTTTTTCACAAATAATAGCCCTCAAATGAGTCAGATCATTAATTGCGCATTGCAAAACGTTGCAAATTGTTCAATTTAGGATCGTTTTAGGTAGAACATTCCACAGTGGTTCCTAATCCTTCAAGTAGGCTACCCCTTCATTGACACCGCTATTATTTCAACTGTTTGCTTACTTTTAGCTAACAAGTTTAACCTGCACCTCTATGTGCAATGGTCTTTCTTTTCATCCAGCCGCTCTCCCTGTGTGAAGTCATTGCTATGCACATGTAAAAAAACTGATTAGAAAACCTGTTTATGTCGTGCATACATGGACAAAAAAAAAATCATCTCTCCTGGAGAAATCTACAGTAGCCGGCGGGATATTAGGTTTCCCTGATGCCCTACTACCCAGATTTCTCTTTTACAACACGCAGCATGAAAAGGCGTATGAATGCGACGATAATGCGCAAGGCGTTTAGCGTGCAATAAGTACGCCTCTCTTGATTTCCACATGTCATTTGTATGCCATTTATCCTGTATTGACTGCAATGTAAATGCATCCACGGATAAATGCTACAGTAAGAGTTAGTGACGTAGTGTTTTAACCAGGAGGCATGTGTTCGAGACCGGTGTTTTGTTTCGTAAATTACGTTAGTGACGTGATTGACAATTGATGATTGTCACATGTTTTTTTTGTGACATTTGTGGCGTGTTTTCCGTAGTTATGTTACGTTGTTTCCGTACGTATTTTAAGTACTTATTTCAAGCCCAACCACGACGTTTTTCCCAAACCTAAATAAGTGGTTTTGTTGCCTAAACAAAACACCTGCGGACGTTACCTTAGTTTAGTTGCGTGGTGTACAAATGACATGTGAAAAGCGGCGTACAAATGTTCCACGGAAAGGCTAAAATACGTACTCATGACACGCGAAATGTCCGTGTAATGTTGTGGTATTACACGCCTTCCCATGAGGCCGTGAGATTTGCGTCACATTTCTCCTATTTTGATTTCCAGCTTGTAGTTTCTGAGATAGTGGATGTTGTCTTTTTTTGGCAACTTTTTACTTTTCATTGAGGCCTTTGTACGACCAAAACTAAGCCTGGCCTAAATCTTCAGACCACTTTAACTTTAACCAGTGCCTGAAGGACTCTATTCATACAGCTACACAATATAATCCTGAGAAAGCAAAGTGCCATTTTACCTCAAAGGGGAACCGGCATCGCTGCTGTTTGAAACAGCCGGATGACCAAGAAACATGGACTCACTCAGCTGGACGAAACCAAAGGTTATAAAAACACAACTTTACAGGGAGGCAGACTCTGGATGGAGCCGACCTCTTCATGACCTCTTTCATACATCATGTGCTTAAAGGGCCGAGGAGTTTTCCATCCACAGATTCACTTCTTTAACCTTGCTTTTATTCTCTTTTTAAATCTCTTCTCATTAATTAGCCGGGAAGGCTTAGCGTGTGATATCAGTGTCAGCGGGTTCAGAGACAGATCAGCTGCTCATGTTATTCAATTCCTAATGAGAGTCACTAAAGAGAGTCTGATATTAGACAAGGACACTTCCTCTAATGGCCTGAACAACATTAAAGTCCAATACATCAAAGAATCACACAGACATCAGCTGACCCACTTAAACGCCGTCATGTCCGTCTACTCTAGGTTTTACATAATCCTTCCACATTTATGTTAGCATTCTTTTCTTTACTTATTTATATCATATTTTGTTTTTGTATCTTACTATGTTTTGTGTACTTTATGTTTAGGTCTGGGTTTTACTTGGCTGAAAAACACTTTTGCCTTTGGAAACCCTCAGAGAGAGATAAATGATTGCTTTTTCAAAAACATTTTTCCTTTTACAGACAAAATAATGAACTGAGGTACTAACAACATTATTATTTAGCTATTCTTAAATCTTTACCAGCAATGGAGTTTGTCCTGAATGTAGCGTGAGAGGAAAGGGAGTGAAATCATTAAAATCAAAAGAGTTCATCCTCTGGGGAGCAGGACATTTTATGGAAATCCAGCCCGTTCGCACAAAGAATGAATGCCACGATAATGCTCAAAGTGTTTAGCGTGCAATAAGTACGCCTTTCCTGATTTTCATGTGTCATTTGTACGCCATGTATCCCGTACTGATTGCAATGTAAATGCTTCCGCGTATAAATGCTACGGCAAAAGAGTTCATCCTCTGGGGAGCAGGACATTTTATGGAAATACGTAAATGGGTGGATGGGTCCAACAAACACAGGACTTTTAACCAGGAGACCGGTGTTTGAGACCATTGATTTTGTTTCGTAAGTGACGTTAGTGACGTTTGACGACATGATGATTGTCACATGTTTTTTAGCGACGTTTTTTGCCGTGTTTTCTGTAGTTATTATGTTGTCTCCATATGTACTTTACTTAGTTGCTGCGCCCGCTACTGTAGTTCAGTTGCGTGGCGAACAAATGACACGCAAAAAGGCTAAAATGCGAACTCATGACACGCAGAATGTTATGTAAAAACATGTAATGTCATGGTATTTATACACCTTCCTGTGAGACCGGGTTGTTTTATATTTACTCTGTGAAATATGGTTTTTATTTTGACCTATTTTAGGACAAAAGTTCCTGTTATAAGGATTTATCCTCTGGGGGACCGTGGAGATCCACAAATGCTTCAAACGTTATGGATATGCAGCAGTATTTAAATGTTGACAAAGGGTGAATTTAGCAAAACGTCTTCCAAATTAAATGACAAAATACATTGTTTGTCATCACCTTCCGAAAAAATCTAGTCAGGACATGGTGCCTTCCAAACATTTACAAAAATGATTAATATGATGTTTTTCTCATTTGCCACCTCATATGGTCAAGGTTTGGTTACATTTTGGCACAAAAACTACTCATTTACGGTTAGATGATGGTTGGTAAGAAGCAAGAAGTTACATGCTTTGTCAATCCAACCTCCTCCCTACAAGACTCATTATTCTGTGGTTGTTAGAGGACCGTCAGGGTGTCGTAAACATTTGCTATAAGTATTTTGATTCATGAAAAATGCTTTAATTTTCAGGTGAAATCTGTCTTAAATTTTGACTTGATGGCAGTGCTTCACAAAAGGTCAAGAGATGACCCCAAACAAATCACAAATATCCTCTGGGGACCATGAATACCACACCAGATTTCATGTTGGTCGGATGATAACTTACATCCAAAGGATGAGAGATTCTGAGTGATATGTTAAGACGAAGGGAAACAAACAGCGCAGGTTTTCATTAAACAAACATGTTTTAGCATTATTCTGACAGAATCTGGCCACAAACACAAAACAGGCCTCCAGTATAGACTCCAAACAGTTTGCCCTCTTGCCGTCCGTCTTTGTCTGCCATGTGAATGCGGATGGGGGGGATGGCTGGCTGCCAAACAAGTGCTGTCCCTATAGGAATGGGGAGGGCAGTCGTGACATTCCCGTATATCCCTGAAACAGCCCGACAGCCACAGGCAGCTGGACGGGAACCAGCTGACCGGTTGCTATGTGAACGCCTTTCTTTGCTTTCATCCCAAAACAATTGATGGTGACCGACTCGTTGGCCCTTTAATCCACCTCTCCTCTCACAACGTGACCTCGGATCTTTGTTCAGGCTGTTTGAGCCGTAGCTGTCTGCTGCAGCTTGTGTTTCATTAGAGTCCTGTTAGCTGCTCTTTACTGCCACCAGACACTATGTCTTACTTATTATACTGTATATATATAGTGGGGCTTTCTGAAACTCTGGATAGTATGTTTGGTACATTAGATGAAGAAGCAACATATCGAAATAAATCAGCTCATAAACACTAAAAACAACAACCTGTTCTCAATGAACACGACATTTCACTGGCTTAACGTTGTGAAACAGCTTTCCGTGTGTCATTTAACGCCACATTGCTATCATGAAATGGTCGCGGTTTTGGTAGGTTAGGTTTAAGCAACAAAACAACTTAGTAAAGGTTTAGGAAAAACATCATGGTTAGGCTTGAAATAAGTATGTAAACAACGTAACGCAAGTACGGAAAACACTGCACAAACGCCACTAACTTAACTTCAAAATAACTCAACAACACTTTGGGACACAAACACCGGTCTCCTGGTTGAGAGTCCTGTGTTTTGGGAGTCCTTCTCTGGCACAGCAGCTGACTCTTCTGCACACATGACATGAAAATAGTTTACTGATATGGTCCATCAAGACTTTTTGACTTTTTGTTGGATGTAATGGCTCAAATTGTGATAATACAAAGAGTCATTTCTGCTCTTGGGAAGAAGTGCATCACGTCACCTTGACTGTAGCCACTACACTAGAATCACTGCACGGCCTGTTGCTCAACCTGAGGCCTGTACTACAAAGCGAGTTCAACATACCCAGGGTATCTTCTTGTTATCTGGCTTAACTAACCCTAACAAACGAGATCCTGCTAATCACAGACATGGACAGGCAGAGCGGCACATTTTACAAAGGAAGAGTAAACTATATTAGACAAATAGGAAGAAGTTAAACACATAATCCAGACTAAAAGTAACACAGTTGAAGCTGCCAAATGTAGGAAGGACAGCCGGTAAAAGAAAAACTCCCGATGTGTGAATGCGTAAATTAACATACTTATTAATTTAACGGAACACTCAAAAGTCAGATATAGTTGTCTAGATATAAATAGCTTTTTTGTAATGAGATGAATGAATGGCTTACGTTTTATTATGCCCTTTAACATATATGGGGCGTGTATGACTATTTCAACCTTCTCTCAGGTGCGCCCCCCCTCTCCGGTGGTGTGAAACGGACTCAAGAGCAAGTAAAACAATAAATCTAAAAACATAATTCAAAGCGGTAAACACCCACAGCATAGATCCAGCTGTCCTTCCTGCATTTGTCAGTTTAAACTGTGTTGTTTTTAGCCTGGATTATGACTGTAAGGTAAACAGTAGAATTAGCACAATGCTACAAGCTTAGTGTATGTACTTAACGTTATAGTTATAGAGCATTTTTCATACAAGAGATAAAAATGCAACATATTCAAACAAGGGCAGATAGACAATAAAGAACAGTAGATGATAAAATATAAAAGTGAAATTAAAAACAGAGTACTTTAAGAATAATAAAAAAGTGAGAATTAGTACTAAAATTACTAATGATTTGAATGACATGTTTAGAAATACTGATATCTGATTGGACGGTGTTTTGCAGGATGATGATGCAGCAAAAAGTTGAGCCAGGGTCCATTTCTTTGCTGAAATACCTTTTGTCACTTCTTTTTTCTCCTGTTATGTTTTATTTGTTTTCCCTGAAAGGGAACATCCAAAGACGCCATAAAAGGGGCAGGGTGCAGGAAGCAGTGACGTTCATGGGTAATTTATATGGAAAAACATGTGAACCAGCAACACCAATTGAGTGTGAGAGAGAGAGAGACCCTTCCTACATTGTTACGCATCCAAAAGCCGAAGACGCTGCCACCCCCTCACACTTTGAGGACTGAAAGCTGCTGTGTCCTCTTCCTCGTGCTAACACTCAGTTTAAGATAATGGCCATAAGCCAAGTAACCACACAGAAACCCGTCGGGGAAATGCAGCGAGGGTATAACCCCGTCCTCTCTCCGTGGACGCCCCTCCTCCTCTCACCAAGAGGTGATAATGACTTCTTGATATCATCCGCGAGGTGTGAAGCTCGGAATCACACGTTTCAACGGTTTAATGTGCTTTTCCCCTCTTTCACACGCCAGCTTCCTCTTTCCACATGCCCAACGTTACCATGGCAACGGCCTAAACTGTCAGCATAAAGACAAAGACTTGAATGAGATTAGGGAATCCACATCGGGATGGAAGCAGAAGACGCCAGCCCAGTGAGCACATGAAGATAAAATATGGATGTTTAGCTCCACATTTCCAAATGTAAAGTAACTGCTCTGCCTTGAATGACAATTTCCTGATCATCCTCGTCTGAGTCAAAACTCGTGTAAACACTTGTGATGAGTGTCTTTGCCTCTATTTGCACCTCAGCAGGGTGGATATATGTCTACTGTGAGCATCAGCTGCCTGGTATTACATCTTTAATGACTAGAAATCTTTTCCTATTTCATAATACTGTAGACGTTCTGTGATGCCTAAAAATATGGAAAACCTTGGTCAATTTCTATCGGGCTACCATAGAGAGCATCCTTACTGGTGGTGTGGTTTGGCAACCTGACTGAACAAGACCACAAACAACAGCTTCAAAAATCAGAGGAACATCTCTGCCACAGATTCAGGACTTGTACACCTCCCGCTACAGCAGGAAGGCCCTAAGTATTATGGAGGACACCAGCCACCCAACACATGAACTGTTCTCATTCCTTCCCTGAGGAAAACACCTACAGTGCGTCAGAGCTCGTACCGGTCACCACAAAGACAGTTTTTACCCCCAGGCAGTTAGACTACAGAACAGCAAGCACTTTAAATAACACACGAGCACTTTACCCACAATGATTTCTTTGTTATCTATTTATTATTGTAGAATTTCTATTGTTGTTGCCTCTCATTTATTCTTATTTTTAAAGGTCCCATATTGTAAAAAGTGAGATTTTCATGTCTTTTATATTAAAAAGCAGGTTTAAGTGATATATAAATACTGTGAAAGTATCAAAACACTCAATCCATGGAGAAATACACACAGCCCGTATTCAGAAACTGTGCGTTTGAAACAAGCCGTTGGGATTCCTGTCCAATTGTGATGTCACAAATCTACAATATTTAGACCATTTCACAGTTTTAAACGTAAACGTACTAAATGTGTCCCAGTTTATTTCCTGTTGCAGTGTATGTAAATTACGTCAGCTGACAGGAAGTAAACATGGACCCAAGCTGTTTCCTAGCAACGCAATTCCGTTGAAATGCGCTAAAACTGAGCGTTTCAGACAGAGCATGAATACAGGTATATTCAGACAGACGGTATGCGAAAAATAATGTGTTTTTTGAACATTTAAGGATGTAAACATGTTCTAGTAGAAACCCAATATACAAACATGAACCTGAAAATGAGCATGATATGTCCCCTTTAAGTGATGAGAGGGCCAGGGCAGATGCATTTCATTGCATTTGAATGTACAACTGTACTTTTTATATGAGAATAACTTGCTCAAAGGGGTGAAGTAAATATGACGTGGTGAACTTTGATACGTGGATTAGCACTGTTGACCAAGAGCAGACCTTTGAGGGAACAGGGACATACTTGCCAACCGTGCCGATTTTCCCGGGAAACTCCCATTTTTCATTGCCCTCTCCCGGTTTCCTCCCAGGGTCACGGTTCTCCCGTATTTTTCCCAAATTATGAAAAATGTTCACACTTTTTTTTTATTTTCACTATCACAAACTGTTTCTTCATGCATTGGACAGCAGACTTCCTAAGAAGAATAATAATAACTGACAAAAACAAGAGGGACTGCTAGCCGGCTCCTAATATAGTTTCTGTTTAGATTTGCTTTCCTACTCAGTACCTCTCTCTTCCTCTTCTTCTCACTCCTTTTTTTCAACTAGGTAGTGAGGCTGATTTCTGCGTGTTTGAAGGTACACTGCACATAAAGCACGAGAGATTGTTCCTGACCTAAAACATACATAATCACTGAACAGGCATGTAAACCTGCAAACAGACTGCATCTTGTTGTTTACGGCTCTTCCAGTATAAGTGAGGAGGACAATAATCGCTCAGAGAACGGGTTACGGTTTCTGACCAATCATTGTTAAATGAGCGTTCAGTCTAACCTTATAACCAAGTAGTTTCCATTTCCTAAAACGAACCAGACCTGAGTCATGTTTTGGAACAGTCATTGTTGCTATAACCACGCTGTGTTTAAATAGCAGCTGAGTCAAGAATTTCCTCCAACGGGCCTTTATCAAAAAAAAACACAAGATTTTCCATCCACAGACAAAGTGAGAAGACAACTCACAATCAGTGTGAGACCAAACAAAGCTGGAGTTGTCTCCACGTCTCAGCAGCTGACCAGTGAGTCTCTGGCTGATATCATATAAACACAGCTCTTATGAAAGCTTTCGCCTCCGCTCGCGAGCTGCCCAGTCGTCTGCTGACAGACTCTCACAGAAATCACAGTTCGTCACACTGCTATCCACTTGTGTAACTGCTTTTTGAAGTTCTTGAGTCCTGAGGGGAAAAATACATAAAGGCTTTCTAACCCAGTTAGAAAGGTCATAAGGTCAGAACAGCATTTTATGAGTAGGATTCTGTAGAACAATACATAATTAATCAATGTTTTATTGTTAACAAATCCCAGGAAAAGACCAAAACCAACATCTCTCCATATTAATTACAAAGTTATTAGGATACATCATCTGGGAACCATGAAAGTCTGCTCTGAATCTCATGGTGTTGATATTTCAATCTGGATCAAAGTGGTAAACTGACCAACACTCCCACCCATAGAGCAAAAAAAAACATATCAAACCAACCTGTATCTCAGTAGAAATCACCATTATTTCTTGTGAAGGACCTTTAAGGAAACAGATGAGCGCTCCTCTGCTGTGCAAGGAGCTCAGGCTGGAATCAACTCAGATATTTTTAATGACATTTTTCAACTGCTTCTTCCACTTTAAAAACGTGCTACAAGGCTTATCCTCCAAAGTTGAGGGAACTGTCATTAGTCCTGAGTAGTCTAAGAGAATAATGTAACAATAGTCGTGTTTCCATTCAATTGTCAAGCAAATTTTAAGCGAAACTTGTGAAAAGTCGCGAAAAAGAAATGCAAATTAGTTCAGTCAACTGAGCGAATAAACTCGGCTGCGTTGTTTCATCAGAAGTTGGCGCTTTAGGCTACGCTTAATGCATGGCTGTGATCCGCCTGTAAACAGAGTAAAAGAGGAAGTAGAGGTTGCAAACTGGAAATAAAGATGTTAGGTATTCGGTATTTACACAGTAGTGTAAAGTTGATTTTCTCGTGATTTGTCTCTGACAAATGACATTTTAGTGTTATAGTGTTTGGAAGATATGTGGCTTTTAAAAAAAGGGTCTAATATTTACTTTGGTGACTATGGTGCGAAAGAATCGGTCATAATCTGTGTTCACGTTCACTTCTCCCATTGGAGGTAATAGACTCAGGACTTGCCGCTAGTCTCCTAAAGGGGCGGGGCAGTGGCGAAACACACGGAACACAGATACAGGAAACTGACTCTCAGTGCGGCGTGTCCTTTCTGAACTGTCTCTGACGGAAATGAAACGCTTTGGCCGATCTACGAGAGAAGAATGGAGAGAGGTCTTCAGGAATTTGTTTCAATTATCCTTTCATGTCAGCTAGTACTGACCATGTTTCATGCTGTCTGGAGACGAAGACAATATAAATATATATATATCCAAGAAGATGTTGACAGCGGAAAAAGCTGGTCAGTCATGTGAGTTAAATGTTCGCTATGTCAGAATTTATTCGACAATGGCGTTTCCATAAAACATTTAGCGCATCAACTCTTTTTCGACAAAGATAAAAAAAACACCTCAAGCGAGCGTAAAAACTCTTTTCCGCAATTGAGGAAGTTTTATTGAAGTTTGCCGTTTCCATACAGATTTTTTGATGTGATACTTCAAAATGTGCATAAAAATATGTGGACGGAAACACTAGTAGTAGCACTAGTGATGTGTTATATCCTCTAATATTATAAATGATGATTGCCTGCCGACAACCTCATTTACACAGAAGAGAGTAAGACGTGTGAAACTATAATCATTTCCACAGCTACGCCTGTTTTCAGTTTTCATTTTCTCAACTCCTTCTTATTTCTTTCCTCGTGCAGACAACAAAATATGAAGCAAGTCTTCTTTCACCATGAAAGAAGAGCAGAGTCAGTCTTTTCTAATAAAAGTGCCATCCCGCGTTGATTAAACATGTTTAATTTGTCTGCTTCAACTCTTTGTAACCCGACATGAATTAAATGTGGTTTCATCACCAGATGAGATGTCGCTGCTCTGTTGTTAACAAGCCTTTCTTCTGGTTTGCGGCCTTCATGTCGTTTAATGAAATTAAACTCAAAACAGCCCCAGTTCGTTTGACTGTTAATAAATTCCAGCTCTGCTCGTCGCGTAAGAACACGAGAGGGGTTGTGATTAGACGAAACCGTAACCCAACCAGCTCTTCATGCTGCGTTTCATTAAGTCAATTACAAGCTGCTGACATTTCAGGGATTTCACGAGAGAGCAGATCTTTTTGAGAAGCACACGGAAAACCGTTCTGGAGCTTATTAGTGCAAATCATCAATTAGTCCAAAACACTTTGTAGTTAATGTTCAAACGCCCCGCAAGGAACACAGGAGTGCTTGTTTACTCTTCAGTCCTTAACGCTGAACTCACAATCTGCTGAAACATTTAACGGTTAATGTTCAACGACTCCTCCGGAGACTGAAACAGAAACACAAGTGGCTGCCGGTTAGCAGTAAAAGTCGGTTTGTGTTTACTCTGCCAGACTGAGCCCCAGTGTGCTTTGACCTTTGACCTCACACCCCCCCACCATCTCCCATCAGCCAACAGGCTGCAGTCTTCCAGAGAACTCCTCAGTACAACAGTGAACTCCTGCTGGGTTTTTCTTCCACACAGTGACGCTTCTTTTTTTAACAGGCTGGTCGTCAGAGAGCTCTGATGGTTGTTAACAAATATTTTTTACAAGGAAAATGTATAGAATGATTAAATTAAATTGATTATCAGCTGTTAGAGAAAATAGAGACGACGCTCCAAGACACTTCTTAAATTGTAGTTAGCTGTGTTGATTTGTAAGCAGAGTAATGTCTTTGAAAGAACCCAAGATTTTATCCAATTTATACTGGAAATATTTTCTGTATATGTAAAATGTTATGCTCGCCTGTAGACACATTTCAGGCTGTGACCTCAAAAGACTCTCAGGGTTACCACCATTAATTGAAATTAGTTGGCACTATACCGTCTCCATTTTCCATATAAATTAGTACCAAATTACATCATCTTTTCCAGGAACCTCTCTGTGAATTTACAGTTACATATCAGTTCCTTTCTAGGAAATTATAGAGAACTATGGGACCCATAAAATAACGTTAATAAAAAATTATTCATGGAAACGGAGAAGAGTTCCTGACGCAGTGAATCTAAATGTGACTTCTGCCTGGTGAAGGAGTTTTATTATCTGTGTGCGTGTCTCTGTCTGTCCGCTGCTAATCTCGCAAAGTATATGACAGTTTTTTTCTGTTCCTCCTATTTGTGTAAAGGGAAATAAAATAGTGCTAGTAGTGACAGGAAGTATTTTGATGTAACATTGAATTAAGAAGATTAGTATAGGTCAGTTTGTCATGTTTTTCTGTATTTCATATAGATAATTTAGAAATAAATGATGACAAATCATTTAAAATAACATGCTTTTGTAAGTCTGGGGGGGATCATGTGTTCGGTCGTGCGTCTGTCCGTCTGTCCACGGCTAATCTCGCATACTACTGTACCCATCTGCCTAATATTTTTGGTGCTCATTCATGACTGTATGCTCAAGGACCTCTCATGGTTGCGATGATTCACAATGTTGGAAAAATCGATTTCATTGACTGTTTTATTCCGTCACTGACTGCTGACTCCTCGCTCCTCTTAACCGGCTGGTAGGGGCCGCAAGTGATCAACAACTGCTTCAGTAGCAAAAAGCATTTCGGGCAATCGGCCTGGCTAAAAACAAGCCTTACCTAGTCTGTTATAGGCCACATTTTGGCCTTTGTCACAGCTCAAAAACAGACATCCATAGAAAAGTTTGGTCTCATTTTGAACCGTTACGCACGATATGAAATGAATAAATCCCTGTTTGTGTTATCTTTGCCGCCATCTTGACTGTGAGGGAGCCGGGAGGAACAACTGAGTGAGATTCAAGTCTTTGTTTGTTTGAGAGGGGAGAGGGAGACACACCTAGTGGAGATCTGCCCTCTTTTGAGTGAACTTTTCAGTATGTTTCACTAAATTTGGACACACAAGCAGATACAGAGGCAGTTAATTCTTGCTTCCCCATCTTGGCAAAAAGAGACCTCTAGAAGAAGCCTGTTGGTTGTCAACGATTACCGCAGGTTTACAAATGTTTAATTTGTGGATGTGACCGCTGAGTCTGTGAGAGGATTGTGACAAGAACGTCTTTGTTAAGTGATTTTCCACATGTCAGGCGGTTACAGAATTTGAAACGTCACTGTCAGGTCCTCTAACCATCACATGTCACTGCAGGAAACAGAAGAGCGTCTGACACAGGAATACTTCACGTTTTAGTGTATATTTTAAGTAACAGATGAAGAAATAGCGGAGAGGAAAAACAGAAAAAAAGATCCTCTTGAGGAAAAAGGCTTACGGCTACATTCTGATGTAAAATAACACAAGTTTACTCCAGCTGTGAACCATTGTGACAAGTCATTAGAGTTCAAGCAAACCAGAGATCTAAACAGGAAACCAACATAAAGACACTTAAACAAGAGCTTTAAAAAGCAGGTTTTGGATAGCAGCGCTCTAAAAGTCGCATTTCACTGCCGAAAAGGTTGTTGGTGTAAGATTTCAGAATAGATCGGGGTCACTGAAGTTCTTAGGCTTTGTCCAGGAGGGGAGAGCCATTACCTCCTGTTGTAAAGCCAACACCTGCAAAGGTAACGGATCAAAGTGTTTTAATAGCCGGGGCACAGGGCCAGGTGGGCCAAAAACAGGCAATAAACCCATTAGACTGAGAGAGGCCAATAATCACACTGGGTGGTTGTGTGTGTTTTCATGCACTTGAAGTGACCGGGTTACTGTCGGCTGTCTCTAATATCCTTCTTCCTAAAACCTTTTCATGTTTAAGACGTCAGGTTTCAGGTTATTAGGTTTTCTCGGTTGTAGGTGTAGTTGTTGTTTGGCTCATTTGACATAAACTGGCAACCCTGTCTCCTAAAAAATCACGTTCCCGTACAACTAAACTGCATTCTCAACTAAGATTAAAGGGAAAATGTCTTTTCTCCTAGAATAGAATAGAATAGAATAGCCTACTTTATTAATTCAAATTGGGATCATGGACAATGTTTGTCTATTGATCAACCCGGTCTCACGGGAAGGCGTATAAATACCACAACATTACAGAGACATTCCTTGTGTCATTAGTAGGCATTTTCGCCTTTTCACGTGTCATTTGTTTGCCTCGCAAACATCTGCAGTTAGGTTTAGGCAAGAAAACCACTAACTTAAGTTCAGGCAAGAAAACTACTTAAGTTAAGGGAAAACGTCATGGTTGGGCTTAAAATAATATGTAAAAACTACAGAATTAATGTCACAAACGTCAGTAAAAAACATGTGACAATCATCACGTGACAAAAGTCACTAACTTAACTTACAAAACAAAACACCGGTCTTTCTCGCTTTTTATACTACATCTACTAACTCTCACAGTAACATTAGGCTCGTTCGAGATGAGCCAGGCCTGCGCAGAATCGATCACCGGCGATCGGCGCACAATGCATGCTGGTTAGATTTGTGTCTCACACACACGTGGGCAACGATAACCTCACGAGATCGAGGCGGCTACAGATCGGATCTAACAGGATGTCACTTTTCCTGTGACTTGAAGTTAATCTCGAACGAGCCTGTTTATACGTGGATGCGTTTACATTGCAATCCGCAAAGGATACATGGCGTACAAATGACATGCGGAAATCAAGAAAAGCGTACTTATTTCACGCTAAATGCTTGCGCATTTTCGTGGTATTTATACACCTCTTCGTGCGAACGGCTGCTACTGATAGACCCTGCATGACTGGAGCCCATCTGAATTCTTGATAAATAAATTCCTCAACAAACCTCCCTGTGTTCGGCTCTGAAGATGCACATAGCAGATCTCTTTCTTGACATTCCTGTAGGTAGACGTGTGCAGGAACTAAGAGGTAAAAAAATCTAATCTGTGAAGCAGCAACTAGTTCTGCATTCTTTTTGTAAATCAGAGCAGTAGTGAGTTAGTGGCAGGCTAAAGAAAAACAGAACAAACACTCAGATAACAACAGATAATGTAGCTGTAGGATGACAGAAATAAGAAGAGAGGAGAGAGAAACACTGAGACGGTGAGTGGGCGGAGGCTCAGAGAGCAAACAAAAACTGGAGCAACAAAAAAGTCTGCTGCATTTCCATCTGAAAGACATTTCCTCTGCCTGTCTGCTGGGCGCTGGCTGGGCAGGGAAGCTGGGAGATCCCTCCCCGCTGCTCCACTTTACCAAACCTTCATCTGCCCACTCTGACTCCCAGATAACCCCGACCTTCCTCTGCACGCTCCAACATCAAAGTCACCACCTCAAAGCCGAGGTAACTTATTCATAATCCAACACAAAACTAATCTCCCATTCATCTTCTCCCGTCTCTGGAGGAGCAGTGAAAAGGATTAATAATGACTACCGAGTGGGAGCCACAGATCTACGCATTAACAAACATCTGTTACATATGATGAATTATTTTGGACCAGAGTAAATCCTCAAAAAGAGATTTTTCCCCAAATTCAAACCCAACATGATTCACCAACGTGTAGCACCTTATTCCATCACAGACGGACATGAGGGCTCTATTGGAAACTGTTTAGCATCATAATCCAAAGTGGGATCTGCGCTTCCTCTCCTGCAGTCTCCAGGTCAATTACAAAGAACCTGTTGAGAAACTCTGGAACATTTCCTGTATTTCAACCTTGGAAACCTGGTTCCTGTTTCAGTCTCTGGACACCAAAAAGTCCCCTGTCCCGAGGATGGACTTTTTCCAATTGCCCAGGAACTGACTGGGTGCTGCTGACTGTAAGGAACTCCCATATCCCATATATGGGGCGGCTGTGGCTCAGAGGGTAGAGCAGGTCTTCCACCAATCGGAAGGTCGGTGGTTCGATCATGTCGATGTGTCCAGGAGCAAGACACTTAACCCCAAATTGCTCCCGAAGGCATAGCCATCGGTGTGTGAATGAGTATTTAGATTAGATCCTGATGGGCAAAGTTGGTACCTTGCATGGCAGCCTTTGCCATCAGTGTATGAATGTGTGTGTGAATGGGTGAATGAACATGTAGTGTAAAGCGCTTTGAGTGGTCGGAAGACTAGAAAAGCGCTATATAAATGCAAGTCCATTTACCATATCAAGTCAAACAAAACATTGACTATGTTTACATGCACACTATTATTCCCAATATGCAACACAGTCTCACGGCAGTTCGTGAAATAGTCACGAAATTTAATTTATTTAATTTGTGTATAAACACGCTCAGCACGACTTTCAACAACGTATTTTTTGTGTGTTTTCCTACGAATGTCCAGCAATATGTGACTCATGTGTCAATTTCTGCTCCAGTCTTTTCAAAATATAATTACTTAGTTAGGTTTAGGAATAGATCGACTTGGTTAGGCTTAGGCAACAAAACTACTTAGATCAAGATGGCGGTTTGGGTTCAAATAACACCGGAAGTGGCGTAACTTAAGTACGGAAGTTACAGGACAAATAAATCCAATTTGACTTCTGGTTTCACACGGGACATGAACACCAGTCTCCTGGGCAAAAGTCTGGTGGCTTTTGAGGATGGACTTTCCCAATGTGTTTTTTACTACGAATGTCCAGCAACATATGACGCACATGTCAATTTCTGCTCCAGTCTTTTCAAAATAAAACTACTTAGTTGGGTTTAGGAATAGATCGACTTGGTTAGGCTTAGGCAACAAAACTACTTAGTTGGGTTCAAGAAAAGATTGCGGTTTGGGTTAAAATAACTGCAGAAGTGCTGTAACTTAAGTCCGTAACTTACGTGACAAATAAATCAACCTTGACTTGTGGTTTCAGATGGGACACGAATGCTGGTCTCCTGGGCGAATGTTCTGTGTTTTTTCACCCTCCCATCCACCCCATCCTCCTCGCTACGAGCCGCTCTCTGTTCTTTGTACTACCTGGTTCACAATTACGTGGATTAAATATGAATTAATTAATGCTGACCATCACGAAAAAAAAATTAAATTCATGTCTGTACACGAATCAATACATTGAATTTTGTGACTATTTCACAAACTGCTGTGCGACTGGGCTGGTTATTTAGGAGCTCTTCTGTACTGACTTTTACTCTACTACTAGATTTCTGAAGCTGCATTCGTCCAGTATCTGAATTCCCATTGAGCTAAAATGTATGATTGCAGTATGTAACACAGATTTAATCTTCTGTATCATTGTAGACATGTGAGTTAATACGGTGTGGTCTTTCAGACATTGTTCTGTTGGTTTATTCCCTCTGTGCTGTGTTGTGTTCAGCAGCAGACTGAAGAATGTGTCGCCCTGCTGCTGCAGTTTAGTCTGAGAGCAGAAAACATGCCTCTATAAGGAGACGAGGCCTTCAGGGACACACAGGCTCCTCCAGCTACCGGCGCTACAAGTCCAGACCATTCATCTTGGCACCGGGACTCGTCTTCCCCCAGTACCACACACACACACACACACACACACACTGAGGAAATGACATCCTTTCTTCTTGCTTCCTGCTTAGTAAAATGTAGATGAATTATGCATTTTAGTGGATGACAAAAGAGGCCTGTCAGACTGTGCATAATCAAACAGCAGCTCAGTGAGGCTGCCAGCGGTCATCCATCATCTGCAGCAAGAAAGAGCACATGCATGGTCACGTTTACTGACCACACTGCACTTGTTTTTAAGGGCTTTATTTTTTTTTTTTTAAACACACAATGTATTCATGTTATTTATTTCCATATCTATATTTGTACACAATGAAGGGTCTTTAATATGTTTGAAAATGAATGATTGCATATTGACCAATGGACCTGGTTTGTTCTTAATCAGATTTTTCTCTCAACTAAAAACTAAAAAACTCAACATTGACAAAGTCTCTTTGACTTTGTCAATGTTGCATTTGCATTTGTCTGGTTACCTGATTGACAAAGTCTATTTGACTTTGTCAATCAGGTAACCAGACAAAAATGCACCAACACCCAGACAACTCATGCCACAGGTAAGAGTCAAACAGAGCACAGCTGAACGCTGAGGTTTAAATACACTGGGAAGAGCTAACAAGGTGCAGCTGGGCAGCCAGGTGAAGACAATCAGGTGATCAACTGAAGCAGAAACAGAAGCTACAGGGACTAAAGGCCTAAATCAGGGAATAAAAGTCCCTTTAGCATGTTTTCAAAGTTCACCACAAAATATGTGCAGATTTACTTAAACCCCATGAGTATTGAAACATTTTAAATGCTGGCGTGACTGGACTTTTAACTTGACTCTTAAATATATTTCGCAATTATCAAACTATTTGTTAAAGTTTTAAACCTAAAAATTACATTCCCTTAAAACAAAACTGCTTTGTGAATTACGTTTAAAGGGAAACGTTTTTTGTCACAGATTACGTTCGTTTTTATCACAAATTTGTAATGAAAGTCTGCAGAAGTCCGTGTAGGGAGGAGTTTGGGGCGGTGTCAAACAAACATAACAATCATTTATTTGCAGTTATGTCCCTATCTTAACAACGTAAAAAAAATAATAATAATGATTTGTGTTGCCTAAACCTAATTAAGTAGTTTTGATGCAGTTTTAATTTAATTTACAACGTTAACCACGTGTTTAAAACTGTTTAAAATTGCAACCATAATCTGGAAGAAAATATGTTTCCCTTGAAATGTAATGGAGAATGCAGTTTAGTTGTACAGGAACGTAACTTTGTAGGAGACAGGGTTGTTTAACACTTAGCAAAACTAGCCTGGTGTAAATGCAACCAAAGCATTCGAGATGGATGTTGTTAGATGTAAAAAGTGTCACCACATCAGTAAGCATAGTTTCTAGTCACCTAGAAATTCATTTTCATTTTCTGTATCAGTCACAGTAGGTTTTGAACCGGAATCGAAATCGCTGACTGGATTATGTTCACACCACTTTTTGTGTGGTTAGGTTTAGGCCACAACAACACTTTAGATGAGGTAAGGGAAATATTGTGGTTTTGTTTCATTGGTAAAAAAATTAAACACATCCTGTTTTGTACTTCAAGTCACTGCTGACGTTTTTAATATTTAACGAAGACCACGATCTTTCCCGAACCTTGACAAAAGCTGTGAAAAACTAGAAAAATGTTTAGTCGTGCTTTTGTTGCTCTGGGCAGTGAACATTTTGTTCAGTGTCAATATTTTGCAACTTGGCAGATACATTATCTAACAATGGTTCCTCATTATGTTGATAAAAAACGTAGTCAGGTGGCACTGTCTTCCTTTTGAAACGTATGCTGTTGCAGTTTAAAAATTTAATTTTCAGTACACAGGGTTGGTATGGGTGGGAGCAGCATCAGCGTGAGTACCCATGATGGCAAGCAAAACTTTTGTTTCGGCTTTATTTCTCCTACGTGAGCAGGCGGCATCCTCCGGGTCTGAAAAGTGAAGCCAAAGCTGAAGTGCCTTAAACTTGCATTCTCTCTGATATCCAGCAGGGGGCGACTCCTCTGGTTGCAAAAAGTAGTCTGATTGTATAGAAGTCTATGAGAAAATGAGCCTACTTCTGACTTGATTTATTACCTCAGTAAACATTGTAAACATGAGTTTATGGTCTCAATGGCTAGTTTCAAGTCTTCTTCAATACAGCATGATGTTCATTTAGTAAATTATGGTCCCATTTAGAGTCAGATAGACCATAAAGCAGGGGATGCTTTAGGGCGGGGCTACCTTGTGATTGACAGGTCGCTACCACGGCGTTGTCCTGTCTGGGAGTTGTCCGTGTTTTCGTCTTACAACTTTAACCCTTTCACAGTGTGTTTTCACTTCATGAAAGTTAATTCTAACATTTTGGTCGCCTAAAAATGTCTTAGTCAGCGTTCGGTTGTAGTTAGCTCCACCCTCTCGTGTCACTTCTGGTTCCGAAAAACCAAGATGGCGACGGCCAAAATCGAGGCTTCAAAACGTCAGTCCACAAACCAATGGTTGACGTCACGGTGACTACGTCCACTTATTATACACAGTCGTATCTACGTGAGTCCTCCATGTGTTTGTGTTAATCGTGGATAGTTGTTAGCTAGCTAGCGAATTCTTCTTCTGGCAGTTTGAGGTGATTACCACCACCCTCTGGGTTGAAGTCGGGCCAACGTTTGTTTATGTTTTCTGTGGAAGAGATAAATATAATGGCTGCCAAAATGAAACAGCAAGATGTACAGGCTGTGACCATAAAGACCATCTATTGAAGATGAATACGTTAGTGCAGATAAGGCTCTCTGGCTACCGTCTTGCATTCAGGCTGTTGCAGATAGCAGAGGGGATGAAGGGGATCTGGCACCGCTGCTGTTGTATATTGTTGAGAAAACAGTGACACATACCCACACATAGCAGTACATACAATGGGGAGGAGGCAGAACAACAAGAGCATGACCTATATATGCCAGGGACACCCGAACAATGCTCGGCTTATCAATCCTCTGAACACAAAATAACAGCTGCAGGAGCAAGAAAGAGCTGATCCACCAGGGACAGCAGCTCTCTGAGATAAACGTCCTACACAGTCACAGTCTCAGCACGTTAGTTAGAAACCAGAGATGTGAAGTAACCGAGTCCTTGTACTCCGTTCAAAATCACTTTAGAGGCTTTGGTTTGTTTCTCATATATTCACATTTAGGAGACTTTCTAGTTTTACTACATCACAGAAGAAAATTTGTATTTTTTTTACTCCACTACATTTATCTGACAGCTGGTTACTTAGTATATCCATGTTTTACATTCATCTTCTAGAGGTGGGCGATTAATCAGGAGAAGACATCGATAGGCTAGTTCTGCATTAACTCTGAGTTAACTTTTCTGTTAAAGCGTCAGTAGGCAGTATATTTTTGGCATCATTGGGCAAAAATTCCATAATAACCTTTCAGCATATTGTAATTCAAGTGTTCTGAGAGATAACTAGACTTCTGCACGTCTTCATGGCTCTGTTTTCAGGTTTTAGAAAATCTAGCCCGTGAGGGGAGACTTTGACCAATCACAGGTCATTTCAGAGAGAGAGAGCGTTCCTATTGGCTGTGCTCCGGTCATGTGACTGGAACTTGGCGTTCCTTCAACAGATTCCAGCACAAACTTTTCATTTTACAGCTAAACCGTGCACAACAAGATGATTCTGAAAACATTTGAGGAGAGAAATAGGCATTAACGTAACAGAATATTGATTCATATTTGATCAGCGCTGCCTAGTTTGACTGTTTGGTCGGAGTTCGCGAGTGATTGACAGCCGGCTCTCATAGACGGCAGCTGGACAGCAGACCTCAGATCAGCTCTGACTGCTTGTTTTCCTCCGGTCTGGGAAATCTTGCAGATGCCGTTGGGAGCACCGAAGGACACAGAGGCACACAATTTTTTTCAGGTTACCTGTTTCATGTACTACTGTCACGATATAGCGACCGTTTTATAAAAATAACTTTTTTTTAATCATATTTGCTCCAATCTCGCCTACTTCAGCTTTAATGACTTTATAACATACGTTTAAAATACTCAACTTTTGGTAATGTATACACAAGATTGTATTGTTGTCTGTACTAACAAGGCACAGCAGCCCAGTCGCACTAAATGGCGTATGCATGCAATAACAACGCCATTCTGGCTTTAGGCTCAACCATGATGTTTTTCCTAAACCTAACTGCGGCTGTGACAGTAGTTTTGTTGCGTGGCGTACAAATGACAGGCGAAAAGGGCGAAAATGCGTTCTCATGACACACAGAATGTCCTTGTGATGTCTCTGTGTTATTTATACGCCTTCCCATGAGATTGGGTTGTGCACAGAGAAGCAGAGATCATACTGACGCTGGTACTGATATCTAAAACAGGAAGTGGCACTTTTGGCATGGATCCGCCCACCCCTATCATCCTGAGATAAGATTATCAAATATGGCTAATGTCATCATTACTTTTTCCCCTGTTTACAAACTTCCTTTCCATCTTTTCTTTTGTTTGTTTTTCTCCATTTGTTACTAAGTTCAGTCTAAAAGCATGAAAAGTTTTCACCCAAGAGCAAAACTAAACTCTACTCTTCCTCACTCAGACACTTGAGTACTCTTTACTTCTGACACTTCACATTTACTTTTCTTATGATATTATTATCAGTGATTAAATTCATTTTGCCATAAAGCAGTCTGCATCAAGGTGATGAATGAACTGGATGTTACAAACTGATGAAGTACAAGGTGCTATTTAATTCATAAACATCCTCGTCTCGTCTAAGTGTTGTATCCAAAAAGATTTTCACGGTTTAATTTCCAGAAAATTCACAAAATCACAAAATGTCACTATTGAGATATTAAGTTACCTGTACCGAGATATATCTCACTTGTTCCAGCATAGGTTAACCTAGGCTAAAGTGGCTCAGACTAAGTAAAGTACACACATGTAGGTTTACAGACATTTATGTTTCCACAAACACTGGAGCCCCCAGGAGACAATAAAAAAAAGTCTCAGAAAAAGAGCTGGCTGTTGGGGTTGAAAGCATTTACAGTGTCAGCTTATTATCTTTTAATTTCTGCCATGATTGTAGAAGCACAAAAACACACTGCTCTGTAATCAGCAGTTTGTTTTGCTCCAGCAGAGACGGCTCTGTTCCTGCTTTAAGTAGATAATTGGAGAGCTGAGGGAGACACCAACAAAGACCGCAGGAGGAGGAGGTGAAGAGGGAGGAGGAGGTGGTGGGAGTTCAGAAATGCAGTCTGCAACTTCTGCTGACTTGAAATCTTGAACGCTACAAGAACATTATGTTTGGTTTGCCCTTTAACTTGTCTTCTATCATGGTGTGCACTCACTCAGGCTGTTCTCATACATTTCTCTTTGCTATACCTATGAAAAGGAATGTACTCTATTCGTATATAACCCACAGAATCAATTTGTAATCATGAGCCAGGACAGATAACATAGTATAACTGCTGTTTGTGTCCCATGTGAAACCAGAAGTCAACTTTGACTTATTTTTTACGTATATTCCGTACTTAAGTTACGCCACTTCCGTAGTTATTTTAACCCAAACCATGATCCTTTCCTAAACCTAACCAAGTAGTTTTGTTGCCTAAACACTGCAGGGGCTTGCACAGGCGCACTGATCGCTCATGTTGCTACACATACATTACCGGAAAAAAACTTTTTGTAAGATGTCATACAAACCGTTGACTCAGTGGCTATTATCAATAGCTGCTGTAAGGAATCACCTGACCTAAACACATACTGCAACTAATATTCAAACTACTCAACCTACTCAATGTAGTCCCAAATGTGTAGAAAGTCATGAAATCATCACAAACATAATCCAAAGTGAGTCTTTCTGAGACTGTTAGAGTCCCAGCAGGCGATTTGTTAATTGTTAACAGGGAGAATGAACCCGGTTCATGTACTCTCTCACGAGGGGGAGGTGGCAGGTTAAGAAGGGGGATGGATGCATTTTGATTATTTTGCTAACAAGGGGGATGGCATCCCCCCTCAAGTCGCCTACTGCTGTTACCAGAAAAACAGCAGGTTTAGTCGTTTATTCAAATGTCTAAAATGACAGCCCGTTCTCATTCTCAGGACGTCAAATACCGACGCTTTGTCATTGCTGTCGGCGTTTGATAGCGCCGCACAAGGCATTCTTTAGCACCAGTGTGAGACGCACCGGGTTTTCCATTAACTACATTGTAAACTCATCCACGGCAACAGTAAACGCTCGGAGAAAGTGCTGTGGTGACGTAGTGTAAAGAGCGAAACAGACACACCCTGAGGTGGATGGGTCCAACAAAAACGCAAGGCTTTCATCCAAGAGACCGCTGTTCATGTCCCGTGCGTTAAGTTCATTTGTGTCCCATGTTCACAACGTTCTGTTTCATTTTCACTTTACAAACGTAGTAGTTTTAAGCCCAACCATGTTGTTTTTTTCCTAAACCTAACTAAGTGGTTTTGTTGCCTAAACCTAAAGTGACGCCGAGGGCATGTCAAGTATGTGACGAGTTGGGATGAGAACGTGTTGGATGTTTACCTCATGTGGTCGTTCAAATAATGATTCTTGTCTGTCGGGAGCAAAGGCAGAGTAGCATTCTTAGACCGGGCACACACTGTTCGGATTAAGCCAGATTTGAACCCAAAATTGATCGCCCCTTATTTTAGATTTGGACTGAATTTCTGGTTGTCGTTGGAACTGCAGTTTGAGAGCTAGGGGCCACGGTGTCGCAGTAATAACCTGGACGATGAACAATCTGGTTCTCTGATTGGTTGGATTTCTGGCAGGTCAGAAGGTTTTTGTCTGCTGTCTTTCGGTCTTTGCGGTTCCACGGCCCGATTTCTCTCATTGCTGCTGACAGCATCTGCAAGATTTCACAGACTGGAGGAAAACAAGCAGTAAGAGCTGATCTGAGGTCTGCTGTCCAACAGCTGTCTATGAGAGCCGGCTGTCAATCACACGCGAACTCCGACCAAACGGTCAAACTAGGCAGCGCTGATCAAATATGAATCAATATTCTGTTACGTTAATGCCTATTTCTCTCCTCACATGTTTTCAGAATCATCTTGTAGTGCACGGTTTAGCTGCAAAATGAGAAAATTTGTGGCTTGAAGGAACGCCAAGTTCTGGTCACATGACCAGAGCACAGCCAATAGGAACGCTCTCTCTCTGAAATGACCTGTGATTGGTCAAAGTCTCCCGTCATGGGCTAGATTTTCTAAAGCCTGAAAACAGAGCCATGAGGAGGAGCAGAAGTCTAGTTATCTCTCAGAACACTTGAATTACAATATGCTGAAAGGTTATTATGGAATTGTTGCCCAATGATACCAAAAATATACTGCCTACTGCTGCTTTAAAGAAATAAATGACTACATTTCTTAAATACCCACAGACAGAATCACCCACACTATTTTATCCCAAATTGAACCACAGAATTTCCAAAGATGCCACATATGTGAGACTGAATTTGAGGGGAAATAATGCAGAAGATAGCTGTAATATTTGATGGCATGGTGCAGACATAGCCCTAGTAGATGATCCAGGATAGATGCTGTGAGAATGTTGAATGTGATAAACATGAGGGAGAAATCATGGGACTGAGACGTGAATGTTTGTGACTCTCGTCAGGGTAAACACAGCTGTTAACACTGCAGACGACTGCAAGAGGGGGAAACCTGTTTCTTAAAATCATCGGGTTGGTTCTGCTATGCTGTTGCTATAGCAACGGGTAGTCCCGAGATGACAGGGCTCTCTCTGTTCTTCTTCTTTTTGTGGGGAAACCTCTCAGTTGTTGTTTTTTCTGAGCCTTTTGTCATTAAAGACACACGACGTTCCTCAATGTGAGCTTTTTTTTTTTTTTTATCTGAGGGTGTCCATGAAACAGTATAGCAATATCATTTTGTTTCTATGATTAATGGGAGAAGAAAGAAGAAAAACAAAGTTCTGTTACACAAACTTATAATAATTTTTCTTGTGAAATATGGAATAATTTGACCTCTTTGGGCCTTAAAAAATTATTGAAATGAAAACATGTGAGAAGTTCAGAGCAGATATGTCTCAAATGATGACTCAGAGTGAGATGTGTAAGAGGTCACGAGCCAAAACATGTAGTGAATTACTCATTTAATAATAACCATTTTATGTGTTTTTGTGTTAAACCTTAACCTCTTTTAGCGGACGAACCCGGTACCGGGCATTTTGTTATCTCATTGTTATTGATCTTATTTGTTATTATCTAAGTTTTAAATTGATAATACAAATGTGTAATTCATGTGGCAACAAAACTTGACACACAATTGACCCCTGAAGTCTGAGCAGAAACTCTTATTCAGCAGCTTTCTGACTGACCTCATGTTGTACGTCACACAGCAGCTGAACAAGCAAAGAGGGCATCTTGTCCAAAAATAATCTATACACATACTGGTGGAGAGTACTGGTCCCACTGGAGCACTGGGTTGCTGCTGTAAACACTGTTGTGAAGCAGAAAATTCAGCACCGCAATGCAGATCCATAAATTTCACAAACGAGCTCCGGCTTCGCTCGAAAATGTTCGCTTCCTGTGCAGAAATCTGTGATCGAGGCCTTTTTTTAACATCTTGAGCTTCAAACATCAGAGGGATTTTCTCTCATTTAACCTTCTGAACTCTGTGACCTTTGACCTTTTCTCTTTGAGCATCTGGATAAAGGAATCAATTAACGGTTCACAGCTTTTTAATCATCACCAAGCTGTTTGTGTTATTCCATCATCACTTCTTTGACCACATGTAAATGAAGAACAAGTCACCCCCAAAATCATGGATTTTTATATCTTTTAATATTCAAAAAATACTTCAATTTTGGCTTCTTTAGTACATAAACCACCTGGATCTGCTCCTCTTATTAATACAGTGTCTACTGTTTGTTAGGAAATGAAAAGTGCAAAGTAGTGGACACTCTGTCCTCAGTCCACCACGCAGAGGAAAGGCTACTTCAATGCTCCCAAAAGAAAACAGTCAGCGTGACATCCAGACTCAAACTACAGATGTCTGTTCTCAAATCATAATAATGATAAAAAAAAAAAAGAGAGAGAGAGAGCAGGGGGCACAAGTGACCCGAGCCACGTGCAAAATCAAACACAGTAGACCTTCCTGTGGATGGAAATAATAAAAAACCAGAAGAGTCCTCAGTGAGCTAGAGCAGAGGAGCTTCTTCTTCTTCTTCAGTCAAACTAAAAGTCCATGACAAAGCAGCAGATGAACGGGGCCAGCCCGTTGCTCTTCCTGCATGCTGAAGATCTGAAGAGTCATTTCAAGTTTATTTATTTGTCTTTTTTGGTTATTATGTATTTTATATATCCTGCAGCCTCCTGTGTGCAGAAGCAGCAGAGCTTCACAGCGTCGAACAGCTTTAATCCAAACTGAGGATATTAAAAAAAAATAATTTAAAGGGACTGTTTTGTAACTTTTTACACGTATAAATCTACCGGGTCGGTTTCCCATGCGCGCTTGTATATGCGCGCTCGCGTGTGGCCGGAGTCTCTGCTCCTCTGCCTGCTTGCCTTCACTCACACACCGCACGCGTTCTCGCTGTCTCGCTCCATCTCTACACGTGCATGCGCGCTCACTACACACTGCAGAAGAGTTAGTTTAGTTCTGAGAATATCTAGTGAATGTACAGTGAACGTTTGTGCAGAAATATCTTCTGCAGCTCCTCCAGACCAACAGAGGTTTCCCGTGTCTTGTGAAGTGACGGGGCTCCGCAGCGAGAAACGTTAACGTCTCCGACCGGGTCAGCTAACATTACTGCCAAGCAGGTGAAATATAGAGTGATATTGTGGTTTTAGCATGACGTGTGTCGCCTCACTGTTTTGAGCGATGCTCGTTCATGTCTATTTAGAGCGAGCAAGCGCGAACCCGACGCTGACTTTCGTTGACTTAACGGCCACAGGTGTCGCTGTTAACAAGCATTTCTGAAAGTTACAAACAGTCCCTTTAAAACAAAATCACTGCAAAGTAAAGGTGTTTAGGGCAACACTGGCAGAACCCGGATTCCTTACAGTTCATTAGACTAGAACACTGTCCAGCAGCTGTTACCGCTTCTTCTTCTGTTTTAGAGATTTCCTCCTCTTCAGGATCATCTCATACAGTTTGTCCATGCCCTCGTGGAGCCCCTCGCCTATTATAGCGCATGCAGGTTGGATGTGATAGGTGGTGGAGGGGGTGAGCTCGTGCAGAGCCAGCTGCTTCTCTATATCCGCCACTGGGAGAGACTTGGGCAGGTCCTGCTTGTTGGCGATGACCAGCAGCGGCGTGCCCTGGTTCTCTGCAAACTTGGTGACTTTGTGCAGCTCGGTCTTGGCCTCCTCCAGCCTGTCAACGTCCACGGAGTCCACAACATAGATGATCCCATCGGTGCACCGGCTGTAGGACTTCCACAGAGGCCTCAGCTTCTCCTGGCCTCCCACGTCCCAGAAATGACAGCTGATGCCCTTCGCAGTGCCGTTGCTCAGCTTGATCTTCTCCGTGTTGAACCCAATCGTGGGAACCGTGTTGACAAACTCGTTGAATTTGAGTCTGTAAAGAACAGTGGTCTTCCCAGCAGAGTCCAAGCCCAGCATGACGATGTGGAGAGACTGGAAAGCAGAGATGTTGGAGAAGCTGTTGCCCATTTTGGCAAAAAAAGATTTGTGTCTGCAGCTGCTGGAGGAGGGGGATTTATCCAGTTTTTAGAAATAAAACAGATCTAATGCTCAGATCCTGTTCTTATGAATCCCCTGTGGAGGGACCTTGGTGGTGCGCAGGCCCCGGTGCGCTCTGGATGACTGGTCGGCTCCGGTGCGCCTCGGCAGGACGCAGCGCGCCGTTCATTAGTATTCTCCTCACGCACTCGCATCCATTTGGCCACGAAGAAGCTCCGCAGTTAAAAAAAGGCTCCTTCAGGACAGTGAGGACGGTGTCAGCTTCTAGGGAAGGACAACAATGATCAGATCCCCCCCTTCTGTGTGTGTCCTCTGATTCTGTCCTCTCTGCAGGATCGAACAGTCCCTCTGGAAGATGCGCACAAACACATTCACCTCCTCAGGCGTGTGACTGCACCCTGCTCCTCCTGCTCCTGCTCCTGGTCCTGCTCCTGCTTCTGCTTCTGCTCCTGCTCCTCCTGCTCCTGCTCCTGCTCCTGTCCAACCGGGAGAATATACCGTCCACCTCCTCTGCGTGTACCGGTTCGCTACTGCTCTCCGGACGGTCTCTGCAGCTGCTCTGTCTCTCTCTGTTGTGAGGCTGGCTGACAAAACAAGACCGCAAAACAAGAGGAGGCGGCCCTGCTACGCTCCACCCCGCCGGGACATGTGCCAATGAGGCAGCACACAAGCTTGCTGTGGTGATCCGGTTCCTATACAGACACACACACACAAACACTACTATAGTGCAAACTTCACATGCAACGTTTGGCTCATAAAACACATATTGTGGACATGTTTGTCTTGAAAAAAAAAAATAAAGGCCAAATTGCATCAGAAATAGTTGAAGCTTCAAAGTATATTCTCTAAGTTGGTTTGATTTTCTTTCTGTCACCAAATAATACAAAAAAAGTAAGAAAATCTAATAAAATATGAAGGAGTTAAAGCCTTATTTCTTATTCTAAAATACACTGTTGTTATTCTCTGTGTTCATGGTAACCGTCTGGGATCATTCATGGGCAACTGCGCCCTCTGTTGGTACAAATGGGTCACAACAGGAAGGATAATAACTGTTGACAAAGGCCACTTTAAAGATAAGTTTTAAAATGAATACAAGGTGTTTTTGCTTGTAGTAAGTAAAAAAAAAAAAAAAAAAAAAATCTGCCAATGGGATAAGTGAAATTTGCTTGGTAAGATTTCTTGAAATAATAATATTTAGCCTGTCAAGATAAAAAAAACATCTTGAAATTAGCTGGGAAAACTCATTTTGAGCTATATTTTACTATTGGGACGTATGTCATAATAAGCCTGTAATGCTACAAAAGTTTTGACTAGTAATTAGACAAATGTACCTGGGAATATTTTGTGTTTTTGCAGTGAATTACAGTTTTTCTAGGTCGCTTTGGTACATTTCTCGAATCATCCTTAACATTTGCTAAACAGTGAGTGCATTTCTCGAAAACAATTTTTATAGATAGCACCACACCTACAAAGTCCTTAGTTATCTTTCAAAAGTAAATATGTATGTCCATGAATGTCAGAATGACAAGTCGTTGTGTCATTGTTTACAAACCAGATAGTCCAGATAATGCACAGCCATGTTGTCAATACAACGGTGTAATCTGGAAGTATTTTCTGATGTCAACTGTGGCTAATTAATGATGACAATGATTGAAAATGCACAAGGCTACACTTTTCTGTAGGCCTATAGCATATACCAATTTCAACAGTACAAAGTTCCACATTACTGCATGTGGGAGATTGATTACTAGATATTGGACAGGATTCACATACATAAAATATGCGTGACAGATTATGACATCTGGTTCAACCATATTGCATGCAATGAACTAATGCCTAGATGTTTTGGTATACATTTTGATCAACATGAAATATATTGATATTTTAAAATGTGTAACTTATCCCCACCTGCTGCTGCTGTTTTTGCACAATTGTACGTCTGTTGTTGTATGTTTTGTAACAGTGCGGAGTGTTTTGCTGACTGTATGTTTTAATGTGTTATTGTCCTGGGGATATTGTATGCTGTGTCACGTTTGTATTTATCTTGTATATAGAGAAGCCAAAGACAAATTTCCATTAAGGTGGACAATAAAGTAAAAGTAAAAGTAAAGTAAAGTAATTGATAATGTAGGAAACAGTAGACAATTGTACATAATCATTTCCATGAATGTGTCAAAGCATGATGTGCACAAGTGACGGTGTGGAGGTTTGAATTCTGATCTGAGAAATGAACCAAAGCCACTGAAAAGAGAAAAATAAAACTGTAAAAGAAAAGTTGATGGAAGTTGACATTTAAAATGTGTGTTGAGATGCATGTTGGAAACAATGTTTAAAAGAAAAAAGTTGAGAATAATGTTAATACACAGCCCTTTATGTCTGTGGTCATATTTCTCACAACAAAACAAATGAAAAACAAAAAAACATTAAAATATTTTTATTAGGCTATATTTAATTCAACCAAGGACCAAGGTGAATAAAGACGTTTTTGGTGATTGAAAATTAAACTCAGAGCAGTGATTGACGTTGTAAATGTCTTTATGGGATTTTCCAAACTACTAAATGCACTTTCAAGCAGCATATGAACAGTGTCTCGTCACCAACACTGTATTCATGAACAGAAAACTTTAGCACCACCTGGTGAGCAACATGAGATCACATTAAGTTGTCTATACAGTAGTATTTTAGAGGAGATCTACATATATTGAATGGCCCTGCACACAAACACAGCTGATGACTTTTCCTCTAGCGCCATCATGAGGTTGACATTAGTGGATTGGAGTGAACTATTGGATGAAATGTGTTCAGACGTTCATGTTCACCTCAGGGTGAAGTAACGTAGGAAAACATTACAGCAGACAGAACTAAGACATCACTTTGGGCTGTGAGAACTCAGGATAGACAAAGACATTTCAGACCAAAAGATTTAATCAATGTATTGAACAAAAAAAAAAATAATCACAGTGTAAAAACACTCCATTAAATACTTAAAGTATCAAAAGTGAATGTACTCATTATGCAAAAGTCTGTTACTGTATATCTATAATACATACTTGGAATATTATCACAGATGCACCAACGTATTTAATGTTGTTACTTTTATGTAATGAAATTTAGCTCCACATTTACCAGCTGCAACATTAAAGTGATGAACACTTTAATACATCAGTAAATATAATCCAGTAACATAATATATGTTATGTGATATTGTTCTGAAATGGGCCATTCTGCAAAATGAGTACTTTTACTTCTTGTACGTTAAGTATATTTTGATGCTAATACTTTTGTATTTTTAATTGAGTAAGATTTTGAATGCAGAACATTTACTTGCAACAGAGTATTTTCACACTGTAGTATTGCTACTTTAACTTAAAAAGATCTGAGTACTTCTTCCACCAGTGTCAGCTGTTTCAATATAGCTTCATAGCTGCTGATGATGCAGAAGTAGGGGCTCTATATTGTATTTAAGGTATTCATTTCTGGCATGCTGTGTGCAAACATTTGTAAAATAAGAAAAGAAAAGTCCATAATTTTGGTATTGGGTAAGTTTGTATGTATAAAGCATGTTAAGTAACTGCATATTCTGTGAAAACAACATGAATTGTGTGAACAGTTTGGTCCACAACAGACAAATGTTGTGCTAAATATGTTTAGAGTTTTGAAAATGTGACTACAGATTGGACAACAGGGTGTTAGCGATGGTAAAAAAAAACAGTAACATGATACAGTTTATGGCACCGGTCTGCTGTACTGCTTTCATCCACCAGATGGCAAACTGTGTTTTTTCTGCCACATTTCAGCTGTCAGATGTTTTTATTTAGTCTCAACAGTGAGCACTGAGCTGTGATGTGACAGGAATATGAGATAACGTGATATTTAATCTGGAGTTTCTGCACATTTCCTCCTGAACAAAAAGGAAAGTCAGTACAGACAGACAGCAGCAGGGAGATATAACAGCTCAGTGTTGTGATGGAGTGATAAAATGTAAATAAAGGAGGAGAGGAGAGGAGAGAGGTCTGAGCATGTTCATAATACACAAACATACACAGTTCAGGGAAGTAGCTGTTTCAACAAACAGTCGGTGTGCATGTGCACACACGTCCTCAATTTCTCCTTCATCACTATTCCAGAGAGGATACCTGCAGGAGCGCCACTCCACCCACCTCCTCTTCTCTCCAAATAAATGCACACACACACACACACACAAATAAATCTCTCTCTTCTCCACACACACACATCCATTTTACTGTAGCCCTCCCCTGACTGCGTCCATTCCCTGAAGCCTGGTTCCTTTCCAGGGATGTTATTACCAGGGGTGTACTGGAGGATAAACATAAATAAACTCCATTTACCGTCATCCCAAAAGCTGAAATAGCTTTCAAGCTCGCTCTTTTTTGTATATTGTTGGATGTTGCTGTCTTCACAAGAGCACAGAGGAGCCATTAACCCCACCCACACACGGGAGGTGGAGGTAAAAACAAATAAGCATCCTGTGCACTGAGGTTAGCAAAAACACTGACCATCTTTATTACATAATAGTCTTATCTAGGTGAGGCTGAGGCTAAATTTGTGTCTGGTATTTTTCCTCCCATGAGCCCTTTTTCCATGATACTGGTTTGTCTGGGAACCACCACATTTTTTAAATATTTACTTTCTTTCTTTGTTTATTTTTGTTTAACCAATACAACCCTGAGTTACTGACCAAAGACTTCACTTGGAAACATTTAGGATATTTCATGGCGTATCATTATATCTCTGCTAAGATAACAATGCGAACATTCTACTGTGTATTACAGTAGACACTCATTTCATTTACAATATGGGCAGAAAACTCGGAAAACCTTGTTTTAACATGGCAACACATTTTCATCCTAACTCGTCACATACCGCCCCTTGGTGGAGTCACGCCCCCTTGTCATGCCCCTTGGTGTCGTCACCAACCCTTGGTGTCGTCACCGCCCCTTGGTGTCGTCACCAACCCTTGGTGTCGTCACCGCCCCTTGGTGGAGTCACGTCCCTTGTCACCGCCCCTTGGTGTCGTCACCGCCCCTTGTTTGTGTCACGCCCCCTTGTCACGCCCCTTGGTGTTGTCACGCCCCTTGGTGTCTTCATGCCCCTTGGTGGTGTCACGCCCCTTGGTGGTGTCACGGCCCAGAGCAGCAACTTCCCTAAAGGGGGGTGCTTAGCTACAAAAAAAAATACTGGTTCAATTGGCTCCACTCACTAAGGTTTAATTCAACCAATGAGATTGTTTCTATCGTCACCGTGTCTCCACGGCAGAGGAACATTAGTAAATCTAAAACTGCCTGCAACCAAAGGGCCCACATGTAAACCAAATATTCAAAATCATGATTTATTCACGTTATCAGGCATGTTTTCCAGAAGCATCTTCATGTGGGAGTTTTTTCTAATCTGTTGATGGAGGTGGTTTGAATCTGTGTGGGCATGTTTATCTGGTGTTCCCTCGGCTTCAAAGTGGGTCACATCGGTACAAACATGCCAAGAGTGGATGACTGTTTTCAAAAGAATGATGTTCAGCTGCCTCATGGACCGGGGAACGTATCTGAACAAAGGGGGGGCAAATGCATTGAAACACACATAGACCTGTATTACTGATGTATGACTATTGAGTCACGTTACAGAACACTTTTTTAGTCTGACATCCAGGCGCCAGGATGAAGTGACTGAGGAGGCTGTTTACATTGTGAGGGGGCAATTTGTTTCATAAAATAAAATGAATAGATAGTTGATTAAAAATAGCCTGAGAAAGGCTAAATAACAACAACAACATAAGGCTACTGTTTCCAAAGAATAGGCTACATTTATTAATCAGAGCACTCATAAGAACGTAGCACTAGCAGCGTGCAAAATATTTTTTTAACTTGTGAAAGATACTCTGTCAAAAAACATGTCTCTTTTTCATAGACTGTATAGAAGAAGTGGACGTAGTTGGTGGTTTGTGGACTGGTGTTTTGAAGCCTTTAGTTCGGCATTTCGACCGTCGCCATCTTGTATTTTTGCAACCAGAAGTGACACGAGAGGGTGGAGCTAAGCACAACCGAACGTTGAATGAGACATTTTTAGGCGACCAATTAACTTTCATGAAGTGAAAACACACTGTGAAAGGGGTAAAGTTGTAAGATGTAAACCCGGACAACTATATACAACAGCAGCGGTGCCAGATCCCCTTCATCCCCTCTGCTATCTGCAACAGCCTGAATGCAAGACGGTAGCCAGAGAGCCTTATCTGCACTAACGTATTCATCTTCAATAGATGGTCTTTATGGTCACAGCCTGTACATCTTGCTGTTTCATTTTGGCAGCCATTATATTTATCTCTTCCACAGAAAACATAAACAAACGTTGGCCCGACTTCAACCCAGAGGGTGGTGGTAATCACCTCAAACTGCCAGAAGAAGAACTAACAACTATCCATGATTAACACAAACACATGGAGGACTCACGTACATACGACTGTGTATAATAAGTGGACGTAGTCACCGTGACGTCACCCATTGGTTTGTGGACTACCGTTTTGAAGCCTTGATTTTGGCCGTCGCCATCTTGGTTTTTCGGAACCAGAAGTGACACGAGAGGGTGGAGCTAACTACAACCGAACGCTGAATAAGATATTTTTAGGCGACCAAAATGTTATATTAACTTTCATGAAGTGAAAACACACTCTGAAAGGGTTAAAGTTGTAAGACGGAAACATGGACAATGCCGTGGTAGCGACCTGTCAATCACAAGGTAGCCCCGCCCTAAAGCATCCCCTGCTCTATGGTCTATTTGACTCTAAATGGAACCATAATTTACTAAATGAACATCGTGCTGTATTGAAGAAGACTTGAAACTAGTGATTGAGACCATAAACTCATGTTGACAATGTTTACTGAGGTAATAAATCAAGTGAGAAGTAGGCTCATTTTCTCATAGACTTCTATACAATCAGACTTCTTTTTAGCAACCAGAGGAGTCGCCCCCTGCTGGCTGTTAGAGAGAATGTTTTAAGTTTAAGATACTTCTGCATTGGCTTCACTTTTCAGAGTCACTGCCTGCTCTCTTTACAACCATGAAAAGCAAGCAGGCTAATAAGTGATGTGTTATGTCTGTCTATCGATTTCCTCCTCTTCGTTTCAGTACTACGGACAGCGCTGCACCTACACACAACAAATAGACTCCAAAAGTTACCCAGACCGCCGCCGCCGCCCCCCTGGCTTCCACAGTCTATATCTATAATTGACACTGTGAAATTTAATTTTGTAAGTAAAAGTGTAGCCAGGACGCTGATTGTTTAATGTTGCATAACTTATGAATGAATAATGGTGGAAGATAAAATGAATATTGGTCTTACTCTCAAGGACGAAGAAAAAAATGAGCGTTCAGAGCAGTCTGGTCTCTCTGAACTGTTTGCTAATGAAGACTGTGAAGTCTGATCTGCAGGATATCGCAATGCTGATATCACATCCAGACATTCCTAAAGACTCTTTAAGTGTTTTCTGAAGTTGGAAGCTTTTGACTCAAGTTTGACAGAAAGGCCACAGGAAATTGGACTGAAGCAGCCATGAAAGGTGACTGATGCAACGGAGGTCTTTGCCTGTGAAATCATGTCAAATGACTGGAGGGGCCTGTGGCTTTCAGGGCTGATCTCACACTTCAATCAGGAAGTCAGATTTCACTCAAAACTCTGCTGATGACAAATACCAGGAAATGTTGTCGTCCCTAACTTCCACGAACAGTAAATAGACTGCATTTATACAGCGCCCTTCTAGTCTTCCGACAACTCAAAGCGCTTTACACAACATGTCAACATTCACCTATTCGCACACACATTCACACACTGATGGCAGAGGCTGCCATGCCAAACAAATGTTGTTTCATATTTGTTTTCATTATTATCTACCCAAGATCTTCCTCATTGTCAGTGTAAGTCCAGACATTTGGATTCAGCCAATGTTTGGATTTTGACCCAAAAAGTTACAGAGAGAACATTTAAACTCCACACAGAAAGGACCAAATGACCCTCAGAGGTTGATAGGTTCATATTGTAACTTTAACATAAAATATGATCCAGAGAAAATCCAACGTTTCCAATTTCTATCATATATTTCTGGTGATGAAACACCTGAAAACCAGGACAGAACAAAAATAATTCTGCTTTGACGTATTGTGCAGTTTATTATTGCAGTTGTGAAGGCTCAAAGAAACAGGAGGATGTTTCTGCCTGGTGGTGAAGCCCTACATATTGTTTTCCGTTCTCAGCTGAATGGAAACGTCTCTGAACAGCCGGAGGTCGCTGATGGGAGCAGGTTGATTGCTGCTGCTGCTGCTGCTGGAGGTATATACCGCACATCTTTGTGTTATTCGACCTGATAGACCACTGAGCTCCGTCTTAATGGCTCCTTCAGCTGCACGCTTTTGGGAAGATAAAAGCATCGCTCTCAGCATCGTGTGTTTGCCTCCAACGGGCTGTGTTGAGGTATAATGGAAGCTGACAGGACTGGTTCACCTCCCTAAAGAAAGCATCTGGACTAGAAGCCCTTCAGATAAAAAGAGAGAGTGGTGTGGCAGAATCAAAGAGAGAGAAGGATGGCCTGAATTATACCTCCATGCCTCACGTCTCAACTCAAGTGCTTTTGATGGAAGTGGAGTGTTTCTGTATGTTTCTATGTGTGCAAAACATAAACAGGCTACCAGGCATAGAATATATAATGTAGTATATCATACCATGCTGGATCAGAGATATACTGAGACTAAATCAAAGTCAGCAATTCCTATGACGTCATTTCCACTTTATTTATTTTTTTCTATATCTTTATTTGCACACACATAAAACTTCATAAAATCCAGATAATGAAAAAAATAAGAAATGTGGCAGGAGAGGTCAAGATAACAAACAATAACAAAAAGGGAGAAAAAACTAAGCTAATATAATTTAGAAAACCACAACAAAAAATAAAATAAGCAGACAGAACTAACGACCAAACCAATAAAAACAAATAAATACATGAAAAACAAACACAAAAGAAGAGAAAAATATGTATATATATTTATTCTTTTTTCGAGATTGATTGATTGAATCAAGTATTTTTTTTGGCCCTGAAAAGGCAAAAATTATCACACAAATGAATATTAAGAACCACAAATGTCAACCTTAACCTCAAGTCAGTTTATTGCCCAAAGTCAATAGGATTCAACCTCTGGAAACCACGAATGTCTGTACAAAATTGTGAGCCAATTCACTAGAATGAATCCTCTGAATGTCTGTATGTGATGTGTGCTTCATACGGACTCTTCTGAAAAGTGTGTTGTAGTGTCACAGATCTCAGCAATTTCAATGTTTTTTTTTAAACAATACAGAAGCTAAAATGCGGAATTTACCTTTAATTTATCTTGAACTAAATTATTTTAATTGCCAAACTAAACTGCCAGATAACTGTTAATGTGGCAAACAGGCGACAATGTCTAATTGTTGGAAAACAATCTTCAGCTCACATTTCAGTTGCTAGATGGATCCTGTGAAGGTTAAAACGACAGCAGAAGGTGAAGTCTATGTGCTGCTGTTTGGACAGAACACCATCTGTGACTTCTTCTGAACCCGTCCTACACACATCTGCCCACAGCTGCATCGCAAAGCGGGAATTCATCACCTCTGTGAGGAAAAATGGTTTTGGTGACGCATGCAGCTGGTTTTCAAACACAACAACAGCACCAACATCACAGAGTCATTTCACTGCAGCCAGAACGAGACCTAGTTGTCTCATTGCACCCAGTGAGCGGTCTCTCGCACACAGCAGTGAGCTCCGTTCATTAACACCTCCTAGTTGGATGCAAATGAGAAACACTGATTGAAAAAAGAAATAATAGCTGCAGGTCATAGCGGTGTCTCTGAGAGTCTGGAGGCAATTAGGAACATTATGTGAACTCAGTAAAATGGTGAATTCATATTTCTAATTTGGCTAACTGTCACATCTTACTTGTCATGAGAAAAAGCACTATAAATAAACATCAATAAACAGGATTTATACAGAACCATTCAGGGTTTATTAAGATTAAACATTTAAAACAGACAAAGAGGAACAGGAGTTATGAGCACAAACAAACTTTAAGGAAAAATCTGGTGTTTTATATTTTTCCAAAACCCAACAATGTGTTAGTCCGTCTCTCAATAATTTGACTTCCTGTTTGTCGCCGACATAAATCTTTAAAAAAGAAAACACCTCACAAACAAGAGGAAATAGGGCACTTATTGGGGACTATTTTCAGCAGCGGATTAATCCACATTTAGTGCTCGTCACCTTAGAACGAGCCGTCTATATCTACATACGGAGCGGGTCCTCTTAACGAAGCCGGTCGCCATGTTTCTACAGTAACCCAGAACGGACAAACCAAACACTGGCTCTAGAGAGGGACATTCACGTTTTTGCGGCATCGACCATAGTTGTCCTGCACGCTTGGCACACGGGAGAAGTATCACTTGGTTGCAATCTGCAACCTCACCAGTAGATGCTGCAAAGTCCTACAGACTCAACCTTTAATCCACATTTGGTGGTTGATAAAAATCTGTGACAGCAGGACGGTGTGTGTATGTGAGATTGAGACAAAATAAACTACAGTGTGTGTGTTTATGAAGTGTTAATGGAGGAACATGTCACCCAGTACAACCGTGTTCCTCATTGGTGTGTTTTTAATAGTTTTTGGTGCTCTGTGGCAGAGAGGAAGAAGATATATTAGGCTTTGGAAAGCTTGTTTTTTAACTGTCAAGTCAAGGCTAAAGAAAACCAGTTAAAGGGTTAGATTGCCTGTAGGTGTGAATGTGAGCGTGGATGGTTGTCTGTCTCTATGGCCCTGTTCAGATCTGGCATTAACATGCATCC
>CAKALU010067874.1:11489-26468 GCA_916700995.1 Hozukius guyotensis | reverse complement strand
ACATAAAACTATAAACAAGGACAACAAAGCTGAACAGAGATAGGTCTGGCATTGTTGTAGTTATTATGGATCATAATGTATTGATTTTAGAGTCTAGCTTAACCAGGATAAGTTGCATAGTGTTTTAGAATAAGAATACATTTTTATTAAAACAGGTGAAAAATAGGTAAATAAATCTAAAAAGCAACAAGTGTTCTGTGGATTGTAAACAAATCCAATTAATGCAAATGAATAAATATTGAATGGGTAAAGTAGTAAGTGGGTGGTTATATACAGTATATGCATGTATACATGTCTATATACAGTATTTAGATAGATGATGCGTACATGTTAAAGTAGGGCTGGGCAATATGATGATATATATAGTCAAAACGATATAAAAATTGTCTATAGTATATATTTTCTATATCGTTTCTATCTCTATAATTTCACTTTAAACTGTTAAAAAAAATGTTCATTTTGCACTCACTTACCTTCACATGTTAGTCAGCAGGTGTCTTCTGAATGGATGGTTAGCAATGTTTGCCATTGATTTTGCTGTTGGGGATCATAATGTATGAATTTTAGTTTCTAAATTAATCAGGATCATGTTTTAGAATAATAATCAGCTTTATTGGTCAAGTCTGTGTACACATGCAAGTTGTTCTCAATGTTACTAACATACTGAACAATTTATAGAGAGGTAATTAGACCTAAAACTGTAAACAAGGACAACAAAGCTGAACAGAGATAGGTCTGGTATTGTTGTTGTTATTATGGATCATAATATCTGAATTTTAGTGGCTAGATTAACCAGGATAAGTTGCATGAATGTTTTAGAATAAGAATCAACCATAGTCTGTACACATACAAGGTATTTGACTCTGGTTTTAATAAAATAGAATAGACATCTTTATTGCAGACATAAAGTTTCCTTTGCCATCTGTTAAAATACATGAGATAAAGAAAAACAAAAAAACTAAGTAAGTAGTTTGGTTGATAGTATAGAGATGGACATGAAGACTTGCATCAAAGGGTCCCGGCTTTATCTTCACATGTTAGTCAGCAGGTGTCTTCTGAATGGATGGTTTGTAATGTCTGGCATTGTTGTAGTTATTATGGATCATAATGTATGAATTTTAGCGTCTAGATTAACCAGTAGTAAAGTTGCATGAATGTTTTAGAATACAATTAATGTGACTCCGGTTTTAAGTTGCTAATGTAATGTTGGGTCTGCCTTTTCATCATAATATATTGATGTGTGCTCTCAGATAAAGGAGTCTTTCTTTCCTCTGCTGCCTTCAGAGCTGATTTTACTGTAATTAGACTGGAATGTGACTTTCCTGCTGAGCTGTATCAGGGTGACGCTCCTCAGTAAAAGTCTGTCTGTGTTTAGTATTTTGAGCTGTTATCATGGAGGGTTTTCTGTTATTGACGGTCTTGTTTAAGTACTTCTTTTATAACGTATGACTACAGTATTAATACCAGGCTGTGTGATGGTAATACTTCTCTTTATAGTACTGGTTTATGGTCTGAATGTTTACTGTACAGTCTGACTGATTGCTGTAGAGTCTCTAATCGATAGTGAACCACTTATAGTGCTTCCTTTCTTCGTCCAGCTGCATGATTGGCTGTCAATGAGCCAATCAGGGCTCAGATTTCCATGTTTTTATGTGCATTCATGGCTGCTTTAATGGCTGCTGAGAAGTGAGAAGATAGAAAATTGTAGAAATAAACCGAGTCTTGTGTATAAATGCTATTTATTTTTCTGTGTGTGTTTGTTTCCAGGCACCGCCGTCCATGGTCAGCACAGAACAGAGGCAGCATGCTGAACACATATTCCTCTCCTTCAGGAAATCCAAATCCCCCTTTGCCATCTGCAAGCACATCTTAGGTAACTACTCACGTAATCATTCAGCCTGCACAGCTTCTTTATAACCTGCATGATTTTTTATAAACATGAATTTATCATACGTGTCTACGATCCTTACAGATAATCTGTTTATATTTTTGGCATTGTGTATATTTTATATTTTCTTTCTTTCCTACTTTGTACTTTGCAACTGCTACACAACAATTTCCCTCAGGATAAATCAAGTTCTATCTTATCTTGTTTTACAGTTCAGACATCATACAGTTGAATCAACACTTTTAATTAATTTAAACATAACTGTTCATTATAACCTTTTATGAAGATGGATTAATTACAGTAATGTTTGCATTAGACCCAATAAACTGGCAAGTGTCTGTTACTTGTTGCTGTCATGTAGAAACTAGGGCTGTCAATCGATTCAAATAGTTAATTGTGATTAATCGCATGATTGTCCATAGTTAATCACGATTAATCGCACATTTTTTATCTGTTCAAAATGTACCTTAAAGGGAGATTTGTCAAGTATTTAATACTCTTATCAACATGGGAGTGGACAAATGTGCTGCTTTATGTAAATGTATGTATATATTTATTACTGGAAATCAATTAACAACACAAAACAATGACAAATATTGTCCAGAAACCCTCACAGGTACTGCATTTAGCATAAAAACAATATGCTCAAATCATAACATGGCAAACTGCAGCCCAACAGGCAACAAAAAAGCTGCAAAAAATCCCACTTTTGTGGGATTTTTTGCACTGTTTTCACATTATTGACGTAACATGCAATTGCATGTATATGTAAGTAAATGTACTGACTCACAAAGCAGAATATTCCCAGCAATTTTAACCCACTTTTCTTTATCTTTCTCCCTCCTTGTATTTCTCTCCTCTCACCTCCCTTTCCGTCGTCCTCTCCAGAGACCAGTAAGGTGGACTATGTGCTGTTCCAGGCAGCCACCGCCATCATGGAGGCGGTGGTGCGGGAGTGGATCCTGCTGGAGAAGTCCAGCATCGAGTCGCTGCGGGCGTTCCTCCTCACCTACGTCTTACAGAGACCCAAGTAAGAAAAAGTCTTGCGTACTACCCCTTTGGGAAAACTCAGGTTTTCTTATAGAAATCCTGATTAAACTCAGTGGAGACATCCAGCACTATATACTGAACACCAAGTTTCATTGACATCTGATAAAGGTGGCGCAAATGGCAGGACTTTGAGCGTGTAGTTAATTAAATACTGCATACATTGTATGAAACAAGTGTATGATTGGTCTTAACTCCTTCTCTAGACAGAAGTTAAAGTGATTTGATCAGCTTTGTGAAGCCTAAAACCTGCTCGTTGCGACTTGCGGCTTAGATTTTGGCAATTGGGCTGCTTCCTTCTGTTTGCAGAGAAAGGGTTTGAACCTGTAATTGCCGCTTGCAGCTATATTTAAACCCGTGTGTGTCATACAGGTCTCAGGAAGTATGTATGACATTTATAGACCTGGTGGGATTCATCAATATACCTCATCTCCCGTTACATAAGTCTAAAGCACAGAAAATGATGTAAATCAAGAGCCTTTAATGTCATCAACAAGCCTTTCAAATACCACAGATATATTATGGTCTTCTTGGTGATATAAGCAGTAGTTCATTTGTTTGTGCAGTAATTTTGATGCTATTTGAAAATTGGGTTTCTCCAACTAACTAGATTCCTGAAATGCTTTGCAGTCCTTTTTCTGAGAACATTTTTTTATCAAATAATTAAATCTTTTAGGCCCAATATGAGTTGGACAGGGTCATCAGCAGGTCCTCATACTTGGGAAGTCTAGGCTGATGCTCATAATCATGTTTCCTCTTGTGTCCACTCATAACAACAACGAGAGGTCAGAGAAGAAGAGCTCAGACTAATTTGATACGTACAAGTTACAGAAACTGGAATCCACCAAAAGTCTCTGACCCGGTGCAGCGACAGGTTACCAAAACTCTGTTCAACAAACAAGCTAGAAGCATTTCTGTTTACTTTCGTTTGAGTAGACGAACGCAAAAAATGCAACTTTTCCATGTGATACAGGCCAAAGAAAATAAGCTGCAGCTGTGGTTGAACCCTCAGACACAACATTTCTCTTTCACTTTGTTTTTCTTGCTGTTCTAAGTCCCGGCTGGTGTTCAGTGTTGCTGCACTTATTATAAGTCTCTCTTGATCAGAGCATTGCTTTAAAGGGATAGTTTGGATGTTTTAAAGTGGAGTTGTGTGAGGTACTTCTCTATAGTCAGTGTGTTACGCCCTCAGTTTGGAGAAACAGACAGGAGTACCAGCACGGGAGCAAAGCAATGTTCTGCTGTGGACGGGGGCAGCAGCTAAACACATTTTAGACACCTAAAAATATCAATATCAGTTTAAGTGTACACTATATTTAGATAATTTTCACTGCTCAGACAGCCCTTTCTGACGGGGAACTGAAGCCGTTATCTATGCTCTCTTCAAAGCCACCAGACTCCATTGACAAAAACAGTAATTTTACCTTGCAGAGCACGGGAGTTGCTGGTCTACCGCTGCCTCAATCAGTTAGTCTGTTTGTGTTATTGTGTGACTTTGGTGTTTTAAAGGGTTAATTCAGATTCACCAAAGTCACACAATAACACAAACAAACTAACCGATCGAGGCAGCGGTAGACCAGAAACTTTTGTTTTCTGCGAGGTAAAATTACTGTTTTTGTCAAAGGAGTCTGGCTTGCGGCGAGCTGCCGTGCAATGTGTATGTAAAGCTGCAGTGGCTGCTCCCGAGCTCGGCGTCTTGCAGCTGTTTGATTCTGCGCCGAAGTGCGGCCAAACTAAAAATTTAACTTTTAGCGGCGAAGTGCGGTCAGAGAGGACCCGAAGACAGTCAGTAAACAGATTCTGTGACTCCTGTGACATGTTGACTTATGTTACAAAGAATTTCTTCCCAAATGAACACGCTTCCCAGCTGCAAAACAGTCTAAACAGTGTCTAAATTCTGTTTTGCTGCTGCTCCCGTGCTGGTACTCCATCTACTGTAGGTAATACACTGACTATGGAGAAGTACCTCATACAGCCACACTTCAAAACAATCCAAACTATCCCTTTTATAATAACCAACCACCTCCTCTGTTTCCCTCCAGTCTCATGAAGTATGTCCGTGAGCAGATCCTGTTGGCGGTGGCGGTCATCGTGAAGAGGGGCTCTCTAGACAAAAGCATCAACTGTAAAAGCATCTTTCACGAGGTCGGACAGCTCATCAGCAGCGGGAACACCACAGTGGTGAGAAAGATTTACAGATGTATCGCGATATTATGTTTTGTGATACTGTATCGATTCTTCAAAACGCTGTATCGATTTTTAATTAACCTCTTAAAAATCCGACGACCCACTGTCAAGCCCGGCCGCTATTTGATCTTTTGGAGGTTGTAGCGGGCTCTCGCTTAAAGCTAGAGTGAAGATACATTCATCATATGAAACTAGAAAACCTAAAGAATCCATGTCAGGAGGATAAATAACGCTCCAAAGTTACACTAAATTTTGGTGAGGAAAAACTGTCATGTCCATTTTCAAAGGGGTCCCTTGACCTCTGACCTCCAGATATGTGAATGAAAATGGGTTCTATTGGTACCCACGAGTCTCCCCTTTACAGACATGCCCTCTTTATGATAATCACATGCAGTTTGGGGCAAAAAACAAGTTTTTTGCATGCAGTATAAATGTGTTACTTTTGCCTATTTTAAAAATGTGACTAAAACAGTTTTCCTAAAATTAGATTTGAAAAAAATCACAATATATCACCTTGCTTACAGCATCACAATAAACTGAATCGTTTCCCCTGTATCATGATGCATATCGTATCGCCAGATTATTGCCAAAACACAGCCCTAGTGTGAGTACATAATGTATTTGAAACATGTAATGGATCATTGCTCAGGTATATTCCATCACCGATTTAGAAGAGAAGAACAAAAACCGTTACCCAAAATACAGAGGAAATGGAAGAACTTGTATTTAAAGCATGATTCGAACACTTGTTAACAAAACTGGGTTAAAGCTGTGATTATATTTATTATATTTGTGACTTTGATCACATTGTGTCCTGGTTACAGACTTCCTGCATGAGATCTGGCTCTGATTACAGAGAGCTCAGTCTGGAAATAAAAAAATGGCACAAAGGCCGTACTGGAGGAAAAAACAAAGAAGAAGCTCCAGGCGTGTTCCTGTGGTTAGAAGAAAGTTTAATATCAAGTTTCCTCATGCAATCAAATCAATTTTGTGTACAAATTCTGTCAAAGTGCATTTTCATTCTAACATGGTGATGTGAACTTTTTGGGTGACCTTACGGTACCACTACACTGGTGAAACATCGCTGCACGAAAGGAAAGTATTTGTGATGTTTGCAATACTATATTGACTTTGTCTCAGTGCTTCTCTATTATAAAACAAACTGGACATCTCCTCTTAATCCAGTAGATGGCACTATTTCATTTGTTTCTTTAACTAAAACCCAGAACTAGAAAAGAAGAACTGTGGAGGGCTGAGAGCAGGTGACTTCACTGACAGGAGACAGGAGGAAGTGATCAGTGAAGTCACCTAATGTAGTGTTTGTTTGGAAGGAAATCCCTCAAATGTTTCTCTTCTAAACTACATTCAGAGTCTGAACCACAGAGGGCAACATCCATTTACAACTGGAAGATTACATATAGTAGCTTATAAGATACAAACCGACACACAAAGCGACGCAAAACACTGATAAACAGGAATAAAATCACAGCAGTGAACAACTGCAGAGCGCCGTCACTGTAACAGAGTAATAGACTAATGGACGAAATGCAAATGTAAGGTGATTAGAAAGAAATTATTAAGTAAAAACAGTGCAAGAATAATGATTACTATGGAGAAGTTGCTGTAAGCCAGCACTAAGGAAACAGGACGACTAAGTCATCAGCGTACATCAGATGGTTAATATTACTATCCCCGCCTACCATACATCCAGTGAAACCCCATTGGTCACTAGGAAGGGTGCAGATATACTCTCAAGCAGTCTAGCTTGCATGGTTTGATGTGAATAATCAATTAGTCTGATTTAACTACAAATAATCAATCAACCGTTGAGTGATTTATCAAGAACAAAATGCTAATATTCTGGTTCCAGCTTCACAAATGTGAGGATTTGCTGGTTTTCACAGCTTCATTTATAATTCTGAATTTAATATTTTGGATTTTGGACTGTTTTTTTTAGTATTTTATGGCATTTAAAATAATTAAGGGATTAATCACTAGTTAGTTACAGCCCTAACGGCACCCTAAAAATTGAGAGATTGTGACTTGCAAATGTAACTATGGTTACTGTAACTACTAAACGTTTTAGGACTAGCTCTATTCTTGAATGAACTGTAATTATGGAGGATGGAGTATAATAAATAAACAAATAAATAGAGATAAATAAAGGGAAAATCATACAGAAATAAATAAATACATACATACATTTAATAATTAATAAATATTTAAAAATTAATATAAAATAAATAAAGAATTCATGCAAAAATAAAAAAATTAAATCAAAAGTTAATTAAAAAAATAAAATAAAAGGGAAAATTGAATAGAAGAGTAGATAGATAGGAGAATTAATACAAATGTGATTAAATAAAGAAGCAAATTAAAACAGAAATATCAATTTATGTCACATTTGATCAATTAATTAATGCCTACATTTATTTTTAATATTATTTTTGGTAAATTGAATCTATTTATCAAGTTATTTTTTTTGATTTTGGCTGGTTCCGTCCTCCATATGTAATAACCTATGATGTTTTTACCTTCTTACCAGAGATCATTTATCCATGTATAGATTGTTAGAGTTGTAATTTTTCCAAATAATGGATGTCTGATGTGCACCAGAATGAAAATATATCTATACTGTCTCCCAATTTCATATTACATACCAACACTACACAGTAAACAATATACTCTAGTATATACTTTTACAGTTAGTGTACCAAGAAAATCAATGTACTGTACAGGAAATGATGCAACATGGGCGCTGACAGAAGTCGATTTCATGCTGACTCTGGAGCGTCACAACTAACTAATCCTCACCAAAGAGAAAACAAAATGTTGCTCCAAAGATTTCACACTAGTTCTTGTTTTGTTAGATCTTCACTGAGCTGTCTCACCACCAACCGCAACGCGTTTTAATGCTTTGCAGCTGTTCTATTTCCATTGTGTGCTGCATTGTGGGAAAATACTGTACATCAACGGCACAATAAAAAATCAAGCTGCGTAATAGACAGTGCTTGAAATAGAAAAAAATGAGTGCCTTATTCACATGTTGGTATTCGCTGGTATCTACCGGTATCAGCAATATTTTGCTCCTACTTATTTATTTAGTAGGAGTTATGAATCTCCCAGAGAACCTGATATGGAGAGGCCAGAGAAGAGTACCGGCAGCTTGTGAGACGTGCCGGTACGCAAGAAAAAGTCTCGGTACGCCAAGAAGTAAAATGTAGAAGTGTCAGTATGGCGTACCGGTGAGTACCGGCCCACTTCGAGCACTGATACTAGACTTTTTCTCTTCAGTAAACTTATTTTAATTTTGTAGTTTCACTAGTGTGACACACACATACTCACTACTTGCTTAGAATTAGTATGAAGTATGGAATTGGGACCAGTCTTTGTACATGATGCACATGAAGCCTCCCTCCTTCTTGGGTCTTGACTGATGACCGTTGCTCTAGTTTGACCTCAGTTTACCTTCTTTGTTGCAGCAAACGCTGGCGTGCTCCATCCTGACCGCTCTGCTCAGCGAGTTCTCCAGCTCCAGTAAGACCAGCAGCATCGGACTCAGCATGGAGTTCCACGGCAGCTGCAAGCGTATGTTCCAGGTTTGTTCCCCCACCTCACTTCCTGTTCTGTGTTTTCACGTGCCGTTAATTAACACTTTTATTCCTCAACTCATTCTTCTCCAATCCGTCCCTCGTTTCCAGGAGGACGGCCTGCGTCAGATCTTCATGTTGACCATGGAGGTGCTGCAGGAGTTCAGCCGCAGAGAGAACCTCAACGCCCAGATGTCGTCTGTCTTCCAGCGCTACCTGGCTCTGGCCAACCAGGTCCTCTGCTGGAACTTCCTGCCACCCAATCATATCCTTTCTTTGTCAGAGGATGGCGGGGTGTCGGAACACCTGGAGAGGTCAGGATAACATAAATTTGGATAAATTCTGCAAAAGCATGGCGAGGGGAAAAACAGGTCAGTCCCAGTTAAATACAAAACAACACATTAAGTGCAGTTTATGGCTTTCCATTTCACATGTTGGCATATACAATTTACAGAGTAATTATGCCTAGTTGGGTACAGAATACAATTTTAAAACTCAGACAATCCCAGTGGTATCATGTTTGTAGTTTTAGCCATCGACTTTTATTGGTTTGAGACATAATTTAACAGTTTTATTGCTGAAATCTGGCACCATGACACGCCAACCGTTATGTAAGCAACAAAAAAAAAGCAGTCAGATGATCAGGATGGTTTAACTATTTTAACATTATCTAAACAACTTATTTGGAAGTTAATGCGAGGTGAACATAGAAATTATTTTTATTTTGCAGTAGGGCTGATTTAACTTATTGATTTGACTCAATATCGATTTGATGAAGGATATTTCAGTTACAATACCAATTTTGCTGGAATATTAAAGAGATTCTCAGAGAACTAATGCTGTAAATTGTACAAGGAATCCTCTAACATGGTGCATTGTTAAAGATATCATTAATTACATTAACACACTACAGCAGAATTTTGTACATCTTACATATGGCTTTGGTTTTGTCCAACTCTTCTCTGCCTTTATAGTCATTTAAATCCGAAGAGCAACCAGATATCTGCCTTAAGGCTTGGCGTTGCCTTCAGTGGCAGTAGCTCCTGCCATGTTTTGATTCAACTGAGGTTCGCTAGTCTCTCATATAGCCTGATCTCATTTCGCGAAGAAACAAAAGGCTGAAGCTGAAGACTAAAGCATCCACGGGAGAAGGCATATATTAAAAAAAAACAATCTCTGGATTTTATGAATCGGTCGGCTCATTCAAATGAATCGGAAAATCAATTTTTAGAAACCCAGCCCTATTTTGCAGATTTTAACTTTGACTTTGTTGGAGTGAAGTAAGTATCAAAGTCCCAATATTGATGGCTAAAAGTACAAAAACGAGACCCAGCTTGTAAAAAGGTTTGTGTAGGAAAATTGAAATAGGTTTCCAGAGAGAGAAGTCGGTCTTTTTCACTTTGATAAAGCAGCAGATTTTAGGTTAAAAAGAAGAGTGTTGGGGTTAGAAAAAGTCAGTGGAATGTCCTCCTAATTGTAGTAGTTTGTGAGTTTGTGTGCTTAATTAATAATAATAATAAACTTAATTTATATAGAACAATTCATGCATAAAATGCTACACAAAGTGCTGAACATAAAAGCAGATAATCATAACATTTATCTTAAAACAATAAAAACATAAAAATAAAATAAATAGAATTAAAACAGCAGGATAAAATGAGATGAAGATTTTTTTGTGTAGATGAGTATGCATGTTTGTGTGTGTGTGTGTGTGTGTGGCGCTCTACAAATATGTGATACCCAGGAATGCATATCTGACCGTCAGTTTTGCTTTGTAGTGAGGCACACATCCATATTATCTTTGCAGTTGGTCGCATTGTTGAGCGAACTTAGGCACTTAGTGTGTGTGTGTGTGTGTGTGTGTGTGTGTGTATGTGTGTGTGTGAGTGTGAGTGTGTGTGTGTGTGTGCACGGTCCAGGCTCATTACGGCCTAAATCCCACCCAGCCTGGCGTCCTCTCTGCCTGTCTGAGGGGATTGTGGAGTGGCGCTCTGCTGCCAGCCCGGGCCATGTATCACTTTCAAAGAGGTGTCTGTGTGTCCATCCGTCTCCGTATCATTCCAGCCGCCCGCCTCGGCTTGTTGAGGCTCCCCTTGGTATGCCCGGCACGCTCGGTTCGATACGTGTGTGTTCTCAAAGACGCACTTTTAAGTCCTCTGCGTGTGTGTATTAGCAGTCAGTTTTTATACAACAGTTTAATTTATTATCAGTGTTGGGTGTGTAGTAGACTGTACATGAGGTTGAAGCAGGATACTGATTATTAAATATCTTTAATTCAGATACAAGAGGTCTTATTTTTCAGCATTAATAAGTTTGCTTCGATACGATTAGGTGTTGTGATTTATATGAATTACTGTATCAAGTTACCCTTTAATATGTCAGGGTGTATTAATGCTTCATGGCTTTTGTTTTTGGATGGTATCATTTTTGCATTAATGTGATTAAATACCTGGATTTGTTGGGTATTTTTATACATTTTTTAGGGTTATTTATACCTAGAAATCAGTTTACCGATACCAGTATTTTTCTCGTAAATTTATGAATTTATAATTTAGCAAATTTGTTGTTTTTTTCTTGTAAATTTGCCACTTAAATCTCAGAGAATATCCAAGTTTTTTCTTATAAATTTATGAATTTATAACCTCGCAAATTTGTGAGTTTTTCTCGTAAATTTGCCACTTTAATCTCAGAATATCCAAGTTTTATTTCCTAAATTTATGACTTTATAATCTCTCAAATTTGTAAATTTTTTCTTGTAAATTTGCCAATTTAATCTCTTGGAATACCCAATTTTTTTTCTTGTAAATTTATGAATTTGTAATTTTGCTAATATTTTAATTTTTTCTCGTAAATTTGCCACTTTAATCTCAGAGATTATCCAAGTTTTTTTTAATTTACGATTTTAATCTAGGAAATTCAGATTTTTTTCTCTCGGAATATTACCCTCCTCCCTCGGCTCTGTAATTATTATTTTTTTTACCTACAATGGCTGTAATACACCATCACAAAAATAAGACACGTTAAAGTTTTCTTTTTTTACGTCTTAAATATGGTCACATTTTCACAGTTGCATTAAAGACTTTTAAGTGTGCCTGTCTGCAACCTGAATATACCCTCACAAAATCATTAAGTAGCTGGATAATTCATAAACAAAATGAGGCCCCAGAGTGCTATGGTTACCTGTAAATAGAGCTGTTAGTTCTCTGGTTTCTTGACGTTGATTGTCTCAGGTCATAGAAATAACACATGAATTCTCAAATCAAGTGGCGTTCTCCTTGAAATTCAGCGTGCATGTGAGTGCATGTAAAGCCTACAAGTGTCTGGGCTGTTGTTGAAAAGGAGAACAGATTGATGAAGACCGCTGGGAGGCCTGAATGAGTGTGGCCGCCTGTCTGCAAGTGTCACAACACGCCTGTGTGATTCGATGCGAGCGCACGCCAGCGCCGGTATCAGGGGGCCTCTCCTTAATTGCGTGGCTGACAGCCGCCGCCTTTCACACACACGACAGCACACACTCCTCAAAGAGCCTTTTAAAAAGGCGTTTCTTTCTTAGACAAACCGAGCGGCATGCATGTCATCTGTCCTCGCCGCCGTCTGAACCCTTCGGCCCTGGTGTCATCTGGTGGAGGCACGCTCCCCGGGCGTCGGTGTGACACCGTGTCACTCCACACCGGGCTTGGCTCTGCTCGGGGTCGCGGTCAGGCCTCGAGGCCGCGGCGGCAGTCAGGTGCTGTAAATGGCTGTCTGAGCTGACAGATAGATCACCTTCCATTCTGCTGGGTCGGTCTACATGTCTGGATCCTCTTCGTGTTGTTTAGATGTCTTTGAGGGAATCTCTAAATTCATTTGTGGTGGCGCTTTTGTTCGGTAGCATTTCATTTTCTCTTTTTCCATCTGTTCTTTCCTTCACTAGAGAGGAATGTGTAGATTTCACGGTGTATCAGCTCACTTAAACTCAAGTTATTTTAGATTAAAGCATGGCCTTCCATGGAGGCACTGTTGTCTGTCTCTTAAGGCTTTAGAATCTCCTGATTGGTTGTCTGTTTCAGAATTAATCTGAACACTTTACTGATGAGTTTTGAGGACAGGCTGTTGCCTGGTTATCTTTCTAAACTCTTAGTTTCCTAATTCATTCTTGAAAAATGAAGGCACATTATCACATTGATGCAAAAAAATCCAGTATTGCCAGAAAGCAGTATAATATAACCAGAATAGAGTTGTCCTCGACCAAAGAAATTCTTAGTCGACTAACACTCGTATGATTTTGTTGACTAATCAATTAATTGATTTAATCGACAGATCTGTAAAACGGAGTTTCTCCACAAAGAATCACACAAAAGCACCACTTTAAATCTGGTGTTTACCAGAGATGGGCTCTGAACTTTCTTGGAAATAAGTCATTCAGCATGAAAACATACAAAAAAAGACTAATGGACTAAAGAAATGTAATGATAAATATAAAAGAAAAGTAATGTTAGTCGACTAAAGGCTGGCCCACGCTAAAAGATTTTTCAAATCTTAACAAATGTTGAAAATGTGAGAGAGCCCAAACATAACGACATGTTCTGTTAAATTCAACGGTTTTGTTCCCATAGTGTGTGGAGAGCAACCATTTGGCCAAAACAGAACACCACACACTAACAGATTCATTCATCAACAACAAGAGTCCCAACTCCGGAAATCTCGCAAAATAGCTCACGATCAAACGTGACTTTAGTGTAAACAAACGTGGTGGACGACGGGCAGGAAGAATTAGTGATGTTAGTTTTTACATTGTAACGAAAATTGACGAAGGATGGATGGATGAAGTCATGGAGACACGTTAAATAAACACTAATCAACAAGCTGGTCCTCCATTTCTGAGCTCCATCTCACTACTACTTTATGCTTCACGTTTAGCATTAGCTCATGCGTTAGCCGCGGCCGCCGTAACTACAGCGGTGGTTGTCCTTCCTCCTTCAGTCAGCTTGGTTCTCTATTGGCTATCGTTCTTTCCCACGTGACTGCGTCATCGGCTGTCCTCGGGGTTCCCCACACACAACAGGATATCCCGATTTGAGATCGGTGCGGCCAGGATGGACTTCTGAGCCGATCGGGGGATGTAAAAAACACTCTCACACCACAGGAACATCTAGAAAGATCATCTTTAAAACCACCAAACAATCAGGGCTTTGCTGACAATCGTCAGTCGTCAGGAGGAATTACTTGACTTGTTATTAAGTACTTTGTCATCAGAGAAGAAGAGAGACTTTTTTAGTATTTATTTTTAGAGAGACGTAATATAAGCGGCATTAACGTGTCCGAGCAACAATCACCTCTTCAATCAGGAGTTATTCTTGTGCTGAGCAGACGACTGTCAGCCTAACACCGGCTCTGTATTCTCATTAGCTGCTCGGAGGTCAATTTATAGGCAGGTTGGCCCTCAGGTTAAGGTTGGGATTTGGAGTGTGTAAGCTGATGCTGGATGTTTGCCTTGGCCCTGACCTGTACGGAGAATCTTCAACTACTTGCTGTCTAAACACGAGACGGAGGGTATTCACAGAATGCTGATGCACATTTAGTTGGAGCATGTTTCATCTGAGTTGTGTGAGATTTAAAGTATATAGTTTCTGTTTCACAAGGACTCTCAACACTGTAGAACTACTACCAGGTCTATATGCATGATCTTGGTCTCTATGGATAGGTAAGACCTCAGAGAATTCATCCCCAGTGTCAGTAACATTGTGACTATTACTATGCCTGAGTAAACTGTGATGAACCAAAGGAAAAATGTACATTTTTATCCTCGCCTAAAATGTTTTCCATATTAGACAGTGGATAACACCATTATAGCAACGATGCCATGCACAGAGATGCCACTGAATTCATTCAGCAACTCCTTGACTACAACTGTGCCAAAGCAGATATAAATAACACAAAGCACATAGATTCTACAAAGGTAGAATCTTTTTTTAGTCAGGCATCACATAGATGTGCATCATCACATTCTACTATTGTGTACAGTATAAAAATCAATAAAAAAACTAAAAACTAAAAAAACTAAATTGTATATTTTGACTCCAAATGGAGTAGTTTTATTATAATAATGAAATATGATCAAGTAGATAATAACAAATAAGATCAATAACAATGTAAATAAGGTAAAAAAATAAATAATCCAAAGTCAAGTATGTACATTCAATATAAAAACGGTCAAAAATATTATAAATAAAAATAAAATTTCTTGTGCGTTGGTTTTGTAACTAAAGTATTGAAATAATTGCCAAA
>CAKALU010067874.1:0-11469 GCA_916700995.1 Hozukius guyotensis | reverse complement strand
CTAGATTAGACAGTGGATAACACCATTATAGCAACGATGCCATGCACAGAGACGCCACTGAATTCATTCAGCAACTCCTTGACTACAACTGTGCCAAAGCAGATATAAATAACACAAAGCACATAGATTCTACAAAGGTTTTAGTCAGGCATCACGTAGATGTGCATCATCACATTCTACCATTGTGTACTGTATAAAAATCAATAAAAAAAACAACTAAATTGTATAATTTTGACTAAAAAATAATCCAAAGTCAAGTATGTACATTCAATATAAAAACGGTCAAAAATATTGTAAATAAAAATACAATTTCTCGTGCGTTGGTTTTGTAACTAAAATATTGAAATCATTGCCAAACAAACATTGTTTGGATAAAATACACTTGGAGTGTTTTAGTCGCGTTAAGGCCTCGTCTTTTAGAAACAATTCAGAAAAAAGACCACCACAACATTTGATGAAGTCTTTAAAGGCAGTTTTTTAACGGTACCGGGTCCGTCGGGTAAAAGAGGTTAATATTATACATTTTTCCTACAAGATGGGCTTATTTCTTTTCTTACAACTCATAATAAACATGACACTTGTTGTTAAAATCAAAAGAGGCAGGCTGTCATCACTTTCTGGTCTCAAAGAAACCAGCTGGCGTTGAGCACAGTGGCATAATTGATATATTCTTGGTTTGATTCAGTAGTGGGAGAATTAAAGACAACTGCTGTCTAAACAGATGGAGGCCCAACAGTAGAAGGGATGGGGAGGGGGGGGTGGGTCAGTGAGGAGGTATTCCTGGACTGTTATTTCACATGGCGAGGCTGCAGGCGAGACTTAAAGCAGGATATATCACTTAAACCCCACCACGCGCCTTAGCATAGCGCCGCGCTCCTCACACGGCCGCTGGCAGACGCTCAGCCGGTTCTTCCTGTGCCGCCCCGGGTCCATCCTCAAGTCGGGAGGATCAGCCGTAATGAATAGAGGATACAGGAGAAGCTCGCTAATCCGCGACCCGCGGCCACGAAGGTCGCTCAGGACCGCAAGATGTTCAGATCGCTGAGATTGTCTACTTTAAGTGGTCCAAAGAGGAGCTGGGAATGTGAAATGTGAAGCCGGATTTGATTTGATGTACAGGGGCTTAATGAACTATACCAGGCAGCGTGTTGCACGACTTAGCCCGTTTATTACAATCCACTGTTGCAGGCATCTATTGGTGAATTAAACATGTATAGACTTTTGAAACATGCGTCTGAGTACAGGAAGGAGACAGAAAGAATACAGAAAGGAGCAAAAAGATCCAAATACACCTGCATATTAAATAGAAATAGGAGCTGAATGGTGACATTGACCAACATTCATACAAAATAAGACCGACTATGATGGTTTACAAGTTTCAAGGATCTGCTAATTATACCACCACCACGCTGAAATGAAAGGAAACCAACAGCTACCTAGAAAGACAGGAAAATACATTTAATACTGTATGTGTGTGTTGCATTTGAAAATAGTCTTCAATTACATAAAATAGACGGTGCAGTTAAGGAATTGAAATGTGCAAGTCCAGGCTGAAATATTGCAAAAGGCATTTCATGAATTGTCATGAAATTTTGTACAGACATTCCTGTTCCCCAGAGGATGAATCCTACTGACTTTTCCTCTAGTGCCACCATGAGGTGGACATGTTTAGACTTTATGTATCCACAATCATTGTATGGATTCTAATGAAATTTGGTACATACATCCATGATGAAATCACTAATTACTTTGGTGATCCCTTGAGTTTTCATTTAGCCCCATCACCTGGTCAATATGTTCAATTATCCAGTGAAATAACTCAATATCTACTTAATGGATTGGCACACAGTTTGGTACAGACATGTGTAGGGCTTTTCACACTGCGTATCCTTAGCCCTGGGATAGCCCCTTTTCACACACACATTGTTAACCCAGGTTTAACCTAAGCCCGGGGCTATATGATTCACACTGCACTTCTACTAGCCCTGGGTTGAATGTCCGTTGGAACATGTGACTAATGTCTACATTCTGGGGACGTGACGAAGAAGTTTTTACCCTTTAGCTATTTCACCCTGGCAACTTTTAGCTCCATGTTTAGTGTATTTTCAGGGGATAACCCCGCAACCTCGAGGCTAACCCCGGCTCCGGAGCAGGGCCAGCTCCCACTGTGGAATATGCCAGGATTGTGCACGATGGTACTCGTTTTTCTACAGTATACCGCAGGTACCGTCAGGGCTCAAGACTAGCGGCGTCCCGTCGTCCTGGGGATGATAATTTCCCTGATAGTACTACATTGTGGACAACAAATTCATGTTGAAATCGGCAGTAGGAGAGCTAGTTAACGTTAGCTGCTAGAAATGCAGTCCTGCTTGGCTAAATAACGGAGCTATCGGCAAACGTTAACATGTTCCATGGTTAACATTATGATACGTTCAGGCTCTATTCAGTAAAAATTTATTGGGCGAAGGGAAATTATAACGTTATCGTGATGTGTTCAAGCGTAATCTTGTAAAATTTTGTTTTTTGTGAGAAACTTGAGGCGGATCATCAGGGATTAATAATGAATTAAAAAAAAACAGTATAAAGATGGTAATAACGGAGTGTTTGTTGAAGTACATAGGATTTATTGCTTTGTTTTAGTTTTTTAAAGTGGTATTGGAATTTCGCTGGTATTGGTATTGACTACTACATTTCTGATATTGCGACATCCCTATGCAAAACTAATGACCACATTCCCATCATCCTCAGCTGCACTTTGTGTTTAGTACTATGTAGTTAATGTTAACATGCTAACAAGCTAAACTAAGCTGTTGAACATGGTAAACATTATACCTGCCAAACATCAGCACGTTAGCATTTAGCTCAAAGCACCACTGTGCTGAAAGTGCAGCTTCTATCATGACTGTAGACTCTTTAGTCTTGCTCATATAAATAAAGTTTGTGACAAAGCGACACAAATCAAATCTGTGAAGCTTTCTTTAGAGCTTAATTTATAGCTACTCTACTTTTGTCAGCATGTGGTAACAAAATAAACACACAAAGATGACGAGATTCAATTTTTAGCGTTGACATATTTTGTTGTTTGGTTTCCTCAGAACTCAGACGGGGCTCTGCCCACATTTACTGTTTTGTAGTCATGTGGTTGGTTTCTGCATGGCAGCACCGCATGCTGAATTACAGCCCATGAAGGAAAGAATGAAGGCTTTTTATTGCAACTATGCTCCCCCTCAATGCTTTGAAGTGGAGCGCCGTACACTGACGCACACTACCTGAGCTAAAGGTTCACATGCAGAACCATAAATACTGGACGTCTCAGTGTCTGTCACTGAAGATGTGGAGCCGAACTAACGTTGGCTTGCTTTGGTCAATAGAATAAATAGAATCAGGGCAGGAAATTGAAGTTGAAATGCTGGTTGTTTCTCTGCCAAAGTAACTGGCAGTAACTACCAGCAGCCGTCTTATTGGCATGTGACTGGTGGCTGGTGTTAATTAACATATTACAATATGTCTTTATGCGTCTGCAAAGTTGGCAACCGCATGTGGGAACTAAATGTGTGTGAATCTCTTCACTTTAAACTCCCGTGGTCACACACATCGGCTGCGTATTAGGGTCCGTTGAATGTGTGTCGGAGCGTCTGTTTCTCCGTCAGTCCGTCTTATCTTTCCAGTGGAAAATTGACGTGTCACATTAGTTATTCTTGAGCCTGCTGGAAGGGTTGAGATAGTAGCAGGTGATGTCTTTTAAAAACCCACCAAACCCACAGCCACATGTCCTAGTCACTCCGCGCACATTACTCATCCTGGAGGCATGCACACTACACACACACACACACACACACACACACACACACATATGCAGTCCGTCTTTTTTCCAGCAGCAGCAGTGGGTAGCATGGTTGAAGTTGTAAATTCACTTGTCATCTCAGCATGTTGGATTTTCCTCAGAATTCAAGAGCTTCAACTTAAAGTGAACACTTAAACAACCGAGAAGTAGTAGTTTAAACTTTCATTTCAGTTTACGTGAGTTGTTTTCGGGACAGTTCATAAATGTTTTATTATAGTTTGATGAGTGAGAACTGAAAGAAAAGTAACATATTATGAAGTTAGGGCTGTCGATTAAATTAGTTAATTGCGATTAATCTCAAGTTAATCGCACATTTTGTATCTGTTCAGAATGTACCTTAAAGGGAGATTTGTCAAGTAGTTAATACTCTTATCAACATGGGAGTGGGCAAATATGCTGCTTTATGCAAATGTATGTATATATTTTATTATTGGAAATAATTCCATAATTATTAATAATTTGTTTTCTTCCGGAAAAGCGTCATGTGATAGGGGTGTGACGAATCAGGGAAGGACATGTTGGTGAAGATAAGACACAATCAGGAAGCGAACGTGGGTGTCTGCGTCATCTAGGGCTGTCCTCGACCAAAGATATTAGTCGACTAACACTCATACGATTAATTGATTAGTTGATTTAATCGACAAAAAAGCACCACTTTAAATCTTGTGTTTATCCGTGCTCTTAAGTTTCTTAGAAATAAGTCATTCAGAATGAAAATAAAAGCATGAAAAATAACTAATCGACTAAAGAAATCTTAGTCGACTTAGTCGTCTCCATTGTAGTAGTGTGGATGCTTGATGTAAACATAACTTAAGTTATTTTAAAATGAAAAAGCATTAGTGTGGATGCTGCCTTAGTCTTCTAAGATAAGAAAAGATGAGATGAACCTTTATTGATGCCCAGCAGCACCAGTAACTCTTGCTGCTGCTGCAGCAGAAACAAGGACAGAAATAAGTACAGATGAATAGAGATTAATAATAAGAGGTATATAAAAATAAAATAAGAATAGAATGTTTGTTCCTTCTCAGCAAGCTGCTTACAAGTCCTTAAATATTTTATATCATGTAATCTAATTTCATTTGTGTTATCGAATTAAGTACGTCTTAAAGATGAATTCTTGGTGCTTTTCCGGACAAATAAAACCTTTCATCCAAAGTTTAAAATATTTTGAATAATGAAATCTTCAGGCGTCGTGTCTCTCTCCTCCTAGTTTAGAGCTTTTCTGTCTTTTTGGTGTCACAACCTGTCAGACCCATTTTACGTCTCTGTCCGGTTGTGTAAACTAGTCGGAGTAGCTGTGTAGTTTTCATTCCTGAGGTCTCTTGTGAGTTTTGTCTCAGTCATATGATCTTTAGGAGGGTTTGTATGGTAACCTCTGCCTCCGAGGTGGTCCCTCCCTGCGGAGACGGCCTCCCGTCTGCAGGCTGCAGGACGCGGTCAGCCCCACTTGTTGCAGGAAAAAAAGTGTCCTGATGTTATGTGTTTTTACTGTTTTGGATCTAAGAGATTTGCAAGTTAAAAGTTTTAATATAATCTGGTTAATTTCGTTAAAGACGGACATGAAAGTTGCAGGCCAAGAGGACTTAAAAGAAGGAGCATTTCATAAATAAACACATTTTCTGATCAGGAATAAATAGTTAAACCCTGACATTTAACAAATAAACCTGATCTTAGTCACATTGGAGCACACTTCTTACTTATTCCGACCTCTTTCTCATTCCTTCCTTCTTCACAAAGGTTCAGATAGAGGTCTTCTGCCTCACCACGACTATTTTTAACAGAGCCTGAAAGCCAAGCATTGGACAGACACACACGTACACACAAACACACACACGGACCCTTAGACAGGTGCCAACTTTTGTGCCGAAAAGCGTGGTGTGGTGTGTTGTGGTGTGTGTGTGTGTCTGTGTGTGTGTGTGTGTGTGTGTGTGTGCATGTGCATGGGGAGTGACTGTGGGCTGGTGTCGGAGGAATGCTCGACCTCACCGGCCTCCGCTGCTGTTTGGCTTTGATCAAACATTCCTCTGGGAGTTTCCCCCTTTCTGCTGTCACCGAGCCGCCGGCCAGCGATACCAGTCTCTGTGCCTTTTTATGTGTTTTGTGTCGGTGATGGAAGATGAGAGAGAAAGAGGGTGTCATTTTTTTATTATTTGATTTATGCTTTAACCTTTTTACCAGCGAGTAAAAGAAGATATCATTTGCAGAGTATAAAATATTGAAACAAAACCTGCACGAAGAAACAAGTTGTAAAAGTCTTCCATCCAATATCCTGGATAGGAGACAATAAAATAATCCATGCAGTATGTTTTTGTATTATTATTTATCCTTTTTTCTAATTTATACAGTACCTCTGTTTTACTCTGTTACAATTAATACTTCAAGCTGAAGTGAAGTTTTTATTTTATTTTGTTAAATTATCTATAAACCAGATAGATACAGCTGAAAAAAAAATAAATAAATAAACAAACGTAGGCAAAATTGTGAATATATTGTATAAGTTACTGAAACTGAAATAAAAACTTTAAAAAAAAATAACTGATCCACCACTGTTCAGTTATTTTTATTGGAGATTCCAAAGTTTCCAAATATACCAAATAAATCAGGTAGAAATTTAAAGAAACATACTTTATATTATATATAAAATTATCGTGTTCAAGTTCTTTTATTGTTTATTGATCTCAGGCTCCCTCCAACTGTGCCCTTACAGATACTGTTTGTATATATATAAATATATACACACAAATATGTATAAAGAAACTAAGACAAATAAATAAACAATAAAATATTGGAATAAAATATGAAATAAAATATAATACTGTGGTAACCTGGTGAATAATAGTAAAACTTAAAATGTAATCGGGTGGCAAAATAATACATAATATCTAAGCCATAAAAAACACTTTGGGTTTGAATTAGAGCCGCAACAATTAATCGATTATTCGATAAAGAGGAAACGATAAGTAATTCTGATAAGTGATTAGTAATTCAAGTCATTTTTTTTCTGCCCGATCGTAGTCCCATTGCTTAGCTGCTTGAGGTTTGTTTGGCATTGACCTCGATTGGTTAGGGTCAGGATAGCCCCGCTGGTCAGGGCATCGGACCTGAACAACTCATGGAGGCCTGGCCTTGTTCCATAACGAGAGTGAATCTGAGGTTCGGCTTTCACGCGCTGGCGAGCACCTCTAACCCTCGTTGAGCCGCGGAGGAGGGGCCGACTTTGAAGGTTGTGTTTACAAACCCACAAATCCTCCTCATTGTGCCTTTAACAAGCTGATACAGAATATGTCATATCAGTGGAATAAGATGATTTTTCCAAACTTAAAAGCTACTTAAGGGGGAGTAAAATGAGTCCACTAAAGGGAAGAGTGTGTTTTGTAGGTGCTTGTGATGGAGGGAGTATTGGACAGAAAACTGGGTTTGATTGGTTGTTCTTTAGTCAGAGTGAGCTAAGAGTTAAGGTTTGTATTTCCCAAAAACCAGCAAAAGAATCCCCTCATGTGTCAAACTTTTAGGTACATTTATTGTGCAATCAACAGGCGGACAAATCTGCTGACTTGTTTTGGCAAGAAGCCTCTGTCAGGAAGAAGGAAAGAATAGTTTTTTTGGGTGGTTAAGAGAAGCGTTGATTGGTGTGTGAAGAGAGAGAGTGGGTTTGTAAGATGCTTTGATTGAGGAAAGTGTGAGAAAAGCTTTGTTTGGGACTTGAAGAAGTAGTAAAGGGGGGCTGTTCTTGTTGAGCTAAGGGAAAAGCATGTTGTGGGTGTGTTTTAGGAGACTTGAATAAGGACAGGAAGTGGTGTGGCTGCGTGGGGAGAAAGTGTGTGTTGTGGGTTTGAGAAGAAGCTTGTTGTGGGTGTAGAGAAAGTTTAAAATAAGTAGAGACAGGGTGTGTGTTGTGGGGGCTGTGGAGAAAGAAAGACTTGTTGAGGAGAAAGGGACATTAAGATGAAAAAGGTTTTATAGTTTATGGGTTTAGTTTTAAATCTTGTGATATAGAGGTTCTTGAAGTGTTATGGAGGCAAAGAGAGAGTCTTGGAAAGCAGTCGGGAGGAGAGACGAAGTGATTGGCTGAGGAGGGAGAGGGAGTGTCTCAGGGCCAGTAAGGAGCCTCGAGGACGTCTTGCAGAGGAGTGGACAAAGAGGCAGAACAACGCCGGGTCTCGATTGGCTGCAGCCGGAGTGTGTCTGAGATCTTGTGAGGAAGCAGAGGAGAGAAATCTGAGTGTGCACAAGGAAAGGGGAGTGCTGGTAGGAAGGAGAGGTGAAGAGGAGGACAAGAAGGGAAGAGGGCGAGTCAGAGGGTAAAGATCGGACGTTTCTTTGTGGCAGATGAAGAGCTGACGAGGGAGAAAGAGGGAAACAAAGAAGGGAGGGTGAGAAATTAAAACCTTGTGGAGTAAAGATTGACAGGATTAATGAGAGGGAGAGTTACTTAACAACTGCTGCCAGACAAACCAAAGACTCACACACACAGAGACCAAAAATACACCATTGAGAGGGAGCTTAGTGACAGAAGCTGGTGGTTTTGTGTGTGCCGTTCCTCCTCCTCCTCCTCTTCTTCCTCCTCCTCCTCTTCTTCTTCTTCATGCTGTTGTTGGCCTTAACTGTCGGCGGGTCACTGGGGCGCCACTACATCGCCATGTTCGAGGCCACGCAGAACGTCATGCTGAAGCCTACGGAGACCTGGAGGGAAGCGCTGATGGACACCCGCGTCATGGACCTCTTCTTCACCGTGAGTAATCCCGTCCATCACTCAAGTTTAAATGACTTCATTTGCACCTTAAACTTCTTGAAACCTGTTAAAAGCAGTTTTACATTTTTATCTTTGTTTCACTGACAAAGTCTGTCTTCCATTTCATTTTAACATTTTGAACTCTGCAATAGAAATGGTCCACCAGTACCTACATTAGTGTTTTTGCTTATTATGATGTAATTTCTTGGAGTATCTTCAAATGCTTCAGATCCCTAAAATCTGTACAACCTAAACTACAAGGTTATATCAGTCAATGAACTATAATAATTGCTAAAAGTATTGTACAAGAAACTGAAATAAATTAAAAAAAAAATACAAAAATATTTTTTTCCTAAAATACTACTCCTAAATAAACACATAAACATACTGATCCAAAAGATTTATAAATGTAGAAACATGAACTAAATATATCTTAAAGGACAGGTCCATTATTTTTTATTTATTTATTTTTTTTGGTGTTCCTGATGTATTCCTGACGTAGGTATATGCATGATGACGCTGCTACATGTTCAGTATATATACATCCTTATAGTCAGTGTATTAACGTCACATACAGTAACTCAGATGGCGGTCGGCGTGCTCCCAGTTTTGGAGAAGCCGACAGGAGTACCGGCTGTTGACGCCACGTTAGTTCAGATCAGAAAGTCACACAATAACACAAACAAACTAACCGATCGATGCAGTGGTAGACCAGCAACTCCAGTGTTCTGAGAGGTAAAATTTGTGTTTTTGTGAATGGAGTCTGGTGGCTTTGAAGAGAGCGATATAATGGCTTCAGTTCCCCGTCAGAATGGGGAGGCCATTACGAGTCAATACTCGCCACAGCGTGTTGTCATCACGTATTGTATCGCACGTAACGTAAAATAATGACGTCATCACGAGCGTACAATGTGATGACAAAAAAGACAGATGCCTTAAATTTTTTCGCTGCAAAAAGACTGAATGCTCCAGCTATTATGGTTTTTATTTTAGATCAATTGAAACAGTATCATGCAAACAACGGTGTAAAGTTTATGGTTTAGGGTTTAACGGTGTTACGAAATAGGAAAACACTTTAAATGAACCTGACAAAACCTGCAGATGTGTGATGCGTCTGTCCGTCCTGTATGTCCCTCTGTTTTCCATCCATCCATATCTTTCTGTCAGGGAGGTCTGCGCTCAGTTTTCTTGTGTCCTGCTTTACCCTTTCTCCTCCATCATTTTCATCCTGACCTCTACACGGTGGTTTATTTATGATAAACAAAGAGAGACCGTTTGCCTTTTCATGTCGGGCAAAGAAATCTTACTCGTCTTTGTTGGCGCCTGTGAAGTTTTCACTAGTTTCCGTGGTTTTTTTTCGGACGCACCATTAAGCAGATTTATGGGTGCTTTGCAGTGGGGTCGTGTTATTGTATTACTGTCCAGAGGACCGCCCGGTGAAGTCAAATGTGTATTTTTGTGCAGTGACTTGTGTGTTTTAAGAGGCGGCCCACGCTGGCTTAAACAAACGGCGTGGAACAAACCAGTCAGCTTCTCTTTCATTCAGCATCCATTCGACAGCTTCTGGCTGCTCATCGCCAGATACTGCTCCACTACTCTGCCTTTTAGCTGCTCTGCTGCTAGATACTGCTCCTTTAGCCTTTACCTGCCACCACCTGTTTCACCACCACCTACATGACCTCTGTCTTCTCTGCAGCTACACCCTGTTACTGCTACACTAACCCCATCTGTCAACCGTGAATTACTAAACTGATACTGGTCCACTCACTTAACCCTTTCCACCCTGACACACACACTAAAAGTAGGAAAGCTTCCAACAGCTAACTAGCTAGCCACATCTACCGGCATCAAATCAGGAAGGAAATGGTAAAGTAGAAAATCCCGCCTCTTGCTTGATTTGATTGTCTGCCTGGGCCAAGTTTGACATTGACGAGCGGTGCGACTCCACGCCTGGCGCTAAGAAGTTGTGAATATTTTAACTTTTTTGCGTGTCTAAAAACCGCTAGAAAAATGCGGCACGTGTCGTACCTAGGGATGTCACGATACCAGAAATCAAGTAGCCAATACCAGTGAATTTCCACGATTCTCGATACCAAATTCAATACCACGGTAAAAAAAAAGAGGAAAATTATGAGACTTTATTCCTCAGGTATAGCTCAGTTTAAATTCACTGACATGGTGACAGACCATTAAATATTTATTTAAAATGCTAATGTTATATTTTGATGACAATAAAAAAAACACCACCGTTCAGAGATTTAGCAAAAAACAACAAAAGATAGAAATTCAGTTCAGTTTTTTCCGCCACGAGTGAATCCTCTTCTCGAACAAATTAATAAAGGATCTCCGAAAAAAGTAAACAAACCCAACATGTCGACGCTGTTGCACGGTGCTATTGTGTGTGTCAAACTCCGACACACAGAGAGCAGAGGACAGAAGCCTTCAGAGAGTTACTCGCCAAACGGAAAATCTACCCGCATTTTGGCGCTTGTTAATTTCGGACCCTGATTACAGGGATCGTACAGTACCTTCGGTACTGTAGAAAAAGAGTACCGTCACGTTTCTAGAATTTTGGCATCGACTTGGTACCGAAGTATCGGTTCTCGTGACATCCCTAGTCGTACCACAGGAAAGTAGTGGTATTGCTGGTGACGCATCTCAGTGTGATCAGCCCCATATTCTCAACTTTTTCAGCGGCTCCACAGGCCCACCGCTGTTTGTCCCAACGCGCTTTGCCGAGGCGCTTTTGAAGCAGCCACGCCTGTAGTGACGCGTCTCGGTGATTGGGGCCTACTGTAACACAAGAATTCATATGCTAATTATGCTAATTTTACATAAATGTGTGATGATAGTTTGGACAGACATGGATGTAAACTGTAACTTCACAGGTTGG
>CAKALU010067873.1:0-47126 GCA_916700995.1 Hozukius guyotensis | reverse complement strand
AGACATGGAACATCAATGGAAGCAGAAGTTTGAGTTGGACAAACAAGATCTTAACAAACTGAAGGCAGAGCTGAAGCAAGACAGAGAGGATCTGGATAGAGAGTGTGAGATGATGAACAAAGAGAAACAGGACTTGGAGCTGATGAGGTCTGACATCCTGAAACAAAGAGACATGTTAGAACAAGAGAAACAAGATATTAAAGAGCAAAGAGACAACTTGGAAATCACAAAGTGTGAGCTACAAAAGAAGACAGAACATGCAGACAGTCAGTTTGATGAGATAAAAAGAGAGAAAAGCAACATTAAAGATCTGACCCTTCAGCTTCAGACAGGAAGAGACAAACTTGAGAACGTCATGAAAACGATTATCTTAAAACAAGAGCAACACAGACAAGAAATGAAAGAGAGAAAAGATCAGTTTCAAATCACAATGACTCAGATAAACAGAGAGAAAAGCAACATTAAAGAGCTGGCCCTTCAAGTTCAGACAGAAAGAAACAAAGTTCAGAATGTGATGAAAATTATTGCTTTGAAACAAAAAGAACAACAGCTCAAAGATGCTGAGATAAAGAAACAAACACAAGAACTGCTAAACAACAGGATCATCATGCTAGAAGAAAGAGAAAAACTGGATGTTTTAGGGAAGGATCTCAACAAGAAGAGAGAAGAGGCTGAAGCTGCCATGAACACCATCAGCGGAGAGAGAGAACAACTCAATCAGATGAAGACAAGTACTGACAAGGAAAGACGGATGCTTGACAATGAAAAGGACAGAATGGAAGGAGAAAGGTCTGAGCTGAAAATAAGAGAAGGTGAACTCCTGAATAAAATGAAGTCAGTTGAAAGTCTGAGGGAAAAACTTCAACAGCTGAATGAGAGGATGCAAGAAGACATGAAAATGAAAATGGAAAGATTAGAACAAAACAATGAAGATGTAGTAATGCTGTACACTGTGTTGGAACAGAAGCTCACAGATCTAGATGTACAGAGAGAAAACATGGCTTGTTGCACTGAGCTGTTGGAGGGAGAAAAGAAAAATCTGATAAGTATACTGTCAGATATGGTCATCCAGAGAGAAGACATGGAACATCAATGGAAGCAGAAGTTTGAGTTGGACAAAGAAGATCTTAACAAACTGAAGGCAGAGCTGAAGCAAGACCGAGAGGATCTGGAAAGAGAAAGTGAGATGATGAACAAAGAGAAACTGGACTTGGACCTGATGAAATCAGATATGAAAAAACAAATAAACCTGCTAGAGCAACACAGACAAGAAATGAAAGAGAGAAAAGATGAGCTTCAAGTCACAATGACTCAGATAAACAGAGAGAAAAGCAACATAAAAGATCTGACCCTTCAGCTTCACACAGAAAGAGACAAACTTGAGAACGTCATGAAAACGATTATCTCAAAACAAAAAGAACAAGAACTCAAGGAAGACGAGTTCAAAAGACAAACACAAGAACTGGAAACCAGTAAGAACAGTGTACTGGCACAAAGAGAAGAACTGGATCTTTTGGGAAGGATCTCAACAAGAAGAGAGAAGAGGTTGAAGCTGCCATGAACACCATCAGTGGAGAGAGAGAACAACTCAATCAGATGAAGAGTAGTACTGACAAGGACAGACGGATGCTTGAGAATGAAAAGGACAGAATGGAAGGAGAAATGTCTGAGCTGAAAATGAGGGAAGATCAACTTTTGAATAAAATGAAATCAGTTGAAACTCTGAGGGAAAAGCTTCAACAGCTGAATGAAAGGATGGGTGAAGACATGAAAAAGAAAATGGAAAGATTACAACTAAACAATGAAGATGTAGTAATGCTGTACACTGTGTTGGAACAAAAGCTCACAGCTCTAGATGTACAGAGAGAAAACATGGCTCATATCACTGAGCTGTTGGAGGGAGAAAAGAAAAGTCTAAAAACTATGCTGTCAGACATGGTCATCCAGAGAGAAGACATGGAACATCAATGGAAGCAGAAGTTTGAGTTGGACAAACAAGATCTTAACAAATTGAAGGCAGAGCTGAAGCAAGACAGAGAGGATCTGGATAGAGAGAGTGAGATGATGAACAAAGAGAAACTGGACTTGGAGCTGATGAGGTCTGACATCCTGAAACAAAGAGACATGTTAGAACAAGAGAAACAAGACGTAAAAGAGGAAAGAAACAACTTGGAAATCACAAAGTGTAAGCTACAAAAGAAGACAGAACATGCAGACAGTCAGTTTGATGAGATAAACAGAGAGAAAAGCAACATTAAAGATCTGACCCTTCAGCTTCAGACAGAAAGAGACAAACTTGAGAACGTCATGAAAACGATTACCTCAAAACAAGAAGAACAAGAACTCAAGGAAGACGAGTTCAAAAGACTAACACAAGAACTGGAAACCAGTAAGAACAGTGTACTGGCAGAAAGAGAAGAACTGGATGTTTTGAGGAAGGATCTCAACAAGAAGAGAGAAGAGGTTGAAGCTGCCATGAACACCATCAGTGGAGAGAGAGAACAACTCAATCAGATGAAGAGTAGTACTGACATGGACAGACGGATGCTTGACAATGAAAAGGACAGAATGGAAGGAGAAAGGTCTGAGTTGAAAATAAGAGAAGATCAACTCTTGAATAAAATGAAATCAGTTGAAAATCTGAGGGAAAAACTTCAACAGCTGAATGAGAGGATGCAAGAAGACATGAAAAAGAAAATGGAAAGATTACAAACGAACAATGAAGATGTAGTAATGCTGTACGCTGTGTTGGAACAGAAGCTCACAGCTCTAGATGTACAGAGAGAAAACATGGCTCATATCACTGAGCTGTTGGAGGGAGAAAAGAAAAGTCTGATAAGTATGCTGTCAGACATGGTCATCCAGAGAGAAGACATGGAACATCAATGGAAGCAGAAGTTTGAGTTGGACAAACAAGATCTTAACAAACTGAAGGCAGAGCTGAAGCAAGACAGAGAAGATCTGGATAGAGAAAGTGAGATGATGAACAAAGAGAAACTGGACTTGGACCTGATGAAATCGGACATGAAAAAACAAATAAACCTACTAGAGCAACACAGACAAGAAATGAGGGAGAGAAAAGATGAGCTTCAAGTCACAATGACTCAGATAAACAGAGAGAAAAGCAACATTAAAGATCTGACCCTTCAGCTGCAGACAGAAAGAGACAAACTTGAGAACGTCATGAAAACGATTATCTCAAAACAAGAAGAACATGAACTCAAGGAAGACGAGTTCAAAAGACAAACACAAAAACTGGAAACCAGTGAGAACAGTGTACTGGCAGAAAGAGAAGAACTGGATGTTTTGAGGAAGGATCTCAACAAGAAGAGAGATGAGGTTGAAGCTGCCATGAATACCATCAGTGGAGAGAGAGAACAACTCAATCAAATGAAGAGTAGTACTGACATGGACAGACGGATGCTTGACAATGAAAAGGACAGAATGGAAGGAGAAAGGTCTGAGCTGAAAATAAGAGAAGATCAACTCTTGAATAAAATGAAGTCAGTTGAAACTCTGAGGGAAAAACTTCAACAGCTGAATGGAAAGATGCAAGAAGACATGAAAAAGAAAATGGAAAGATTAGAACAAAACAATGAAGATGTAGTAATGCTGTACGCTGTGTTGGAACAAAAGCTCACAGCTCTAGATGTACAGAGAGAAAACATGGCTTGTTGCACCGAGCTGTTTGAGAGAGAAAAGAAACGTCTGATAAGTATACTGTCAGACATGGTCATCCAGAGAGAAGACATGCAACATCAATGGAAGCAGAAGTTTGAGTTGGACAAACAAGATCTTAACAAACTGAAGGCAGAGCTGAAGCAAGACAGAGAGGATCTGGATAGAGAGAGTGAGATGATGAACAAAAATAAACTGGACTTGGAGCTGATGAGGTCTGACATCCTGAAACAAAGAGACATGTTAGAACAAGAGAAACAAGATGTAAAAGAGGAAAGAGACAAATTGGAAATCACAAAGTGTGAGCTACAAAAGAAGACAGAACATGCAGACAGTCAGTTTGATGAGATAAACAGAGAGAAAAGCAACATTAAAGATCTGACCCTTCAGCTGCAGACAGAAAGAGACAAACACGAGAACGTCATGAAAACAATTATCTTAAAACAAGAACAACAAGAACTCAAGGAAGATGAGTTCAAAAGACTAACACAAGAACTGGAAACCAGTAAGAACAGTTTACTGTCAGAAAGAGAAGAACTGGATGTTTTGAGGAAGGATCTCAACAAGAAGATAGAAGAGTTTGAAGCTGCCATGAACACCATCAGTGGAGAGAGAGAACAACTCAATAAGAGGAAGAGTAGTATTGACATGAAAAGACCGATGCTTGACAAGGAAAAGGACAGAATGGAAGAAGAAAGGTCTGAGCTGAAAATAAGAGAAGATCAACTCTTGAAGGATCTGGATAGAGAGAGTAAGATGATGAACAAAGAGAAACTGGACTTGGAAATGATGAGGTCTGACATCCTGAAACAAAGAGACATGTTAGAACAAGAGAAACAGTTTGTAAAAGAGGAAAGAGACAACTTTGAAATCACAAAGTGTGAGCTACAAAAGAAGACAGAACATGCAGACAGTCAGTTTGATGAGATAAACAGAGAGAAAAGCAACATTAAAGATCTGACCCTTCAGCTGCAGACAGAAAGAGACAAACACGAGAACGTCATGAAAACAATTATCTTAAAACAAGAACAACAAGAACTCAAGGAAGATGAGTTCAAAAGACTAACACAAGAACTGGAAACCAGTAAGAACAGTTTACTGTCAGAAAGAGAAGAACTGGATGTTTTGAGGAAGGATCTCAACAAGAAGATAGAAGAGTTTGAAGCTGCCATGAACACCATCAGTGGAGAGAGAGAACAACTCAATAAGAGGAAGAGTAGTATTGACATGAAAAGACCGATGCTTGACAAGGAAAAGGACAGAATGGAAGAAGAAAGGTCTGAGCTGAAAATAAGAGAAGATCAACTCTTGAAGGATCTGGATAGAGAGAGTAAGATGATGAACAAAGAGAAACTGGACTTGGAAATGATGAGGTCTGACATCCTGAAACAAAGAGACATGTTAGAACAAGAGAAACAGTTTGTAAAAGAGGAAAGAGACAACTTTGAAATCACAAAGTGTGAGCTACAAAAGAAGACAGAACATGCAGACAGTCAGTTTGATGAGATAAACAGAGAGAAAAGCAACATTAAAGATCTGACCCTTCAGCTGCAGACAGAAAGAGACAAACACGAGAACGTCATGAAAACAATTATCTTAAAACAAGAACAACAAGAACTCAAGGAAGATGAGTTCAAAAGACAAACACAAGAACTGGAAACCAGTGAGAACAGTGTACTGGCAGAAAGAGAAGAACTGGATGTTTTGAGGAAGGATCTCAACAAGAAGAGAGATGAGGTTGAAGCTGCCATGAACACCATCAGTGGAGAGAGAGAACAACTCAATCAGATGAAGAGTAGTACTGACATGGACAGACGGATGCTTGACAATGAAAAGGACAGAATGGAAGGAGAAAGGTCCGAGCTGAAAATAAGAGAAGATCAACTCTTGAATAAAATGATGTCAGTTGAAACTCTGAAGGAAAAACTTCAACAGCTGAATGAGAGGATGCAAGAAGACATGAAAAAGAAAATGGAAAGATTACAAATGAACAATAAAGATGTAGTAATGCTGTACACTGTGTTGGAACAAAAGCTCACAGCTCTAGATGTACAGAGAGAAAACATGGCTTGTTTCACTGAGCTGTTGGAGGGAGAAAAGAAAAGTCTGATAAGTATACTGTCAGACATGGTCATCCAGAGAGAAGAGATGGAACGTCAATGGAAGCAGAAGTTTGAGTTGGACAAACAAGATCTTAACAAACTGAAGGCAGAGCTGAAGCAAGACAGAGAGGATCTGGATAGAGAGAGTGAGATGATGAACAAAGAGAAACTGGACTTGGAGCTGATGAGGTCTGACATCCTGAAACAAAGAGACATGTTGGAACAAGAGAAACAAGACGTAAAAGAGGAAAGAGACAACTTGGAAATCACAAAGTGTGAGCTACAAAAGAAGACAGAACATGCAGACAGTCAGTTTGATGAGATAAACAGAGAGAAGGAACTGCATCAAATGAAGACAACTATTAGTGAGAGAGAAATGTTAAATGAAATGAAAAGGATGGAAGGAGAACTGTCTGAGCTGAAAATAAGAGAGGTCCGGCTCACCAGGTTAATGAAATCCATGGGAAATCTGAGATCAAAACTCAACCAGCTGAATCAAAGGAGACATGAAATCTTTACAAAGAATATGGACAGATTGGGGCAGAAATATGAAGACATCCTCCAACTGAACTCAATACTGCAACACAAGTGTGATGAACTTGAGAAACAGAAAAATAAAATCACAGGTTATTATGACCTGATAGAAAAAGTGGAGAAACACATGGTGACAATGAAGTTTGACAAGGCCGTACAAACCGAGGTTGTAAAAGTATGGCCACAGGAGCAAGATGCCGAGAAACAGTATTTGAATAAACTTAAAGAGTTTGAATGTGAGAAGGTTGTTCTGGCGTCAGATGTAGCGATCCAGACTGAAGAAGTTCAGCGGAAGTCAGAGGGAGATGAACATGATCTTGAAAGAAAAGATAAATACTTGAAAACTGAGAAGGAAGGTCTGCTGACGCTAGCAGAGGATGAAGAAGTGAAAAATGAACAGAAACAGAAGCTTGCAGCACTGTCCGAGTCGGCTTCAGAGCAAGATGATTTTACACACGAGGAAATGTCAAAAAGAGATTGTCTGCGAAAGATCTGGAAAGACACTAAAATGGAACGGAAGGAGATTGATCAGATGAAGCGCAAGAGCCATGAGAAGAGAAACAACCTGGAGAAAAGACTAAAGGTGATCAATCAGTTTGTTAAGAGAGCATGGTTACAGAGAGAAAAGGAACCATTGGAGAAGAAGCTGAAACAAGGAGTCAGTAAGGATATGACATTCCAAAATGACTGCGAGAGAGACCGCACAGCGCTCGATGAAAAATACACAGAGCTCCAACAACTTAAGGTTCAGATGCTCAGTCAGATTGACAAACTCTGTGTCAAAGAAAAAGTGTCTAGGACACTGACAACTAGTGACAAAGCTAATCAAACATTGCAGGTCGATATGACCACAGGGGATCAAGAGCAGGTGAAGGTAGAAGAAACCGAAGCAGCTCCACAGACATCCAGTGGACTCCTCGGTCAGCTCCGGGATTACTGCTGTCGATGCTGCTGGCAACCCTGTTCCTGCTGCAAGCAAGTCTGACATCTGTCATGATGAATTCAAATGTTTCTTGAATACATTTGAAATACAGTATTTTTAGTTTTCTTAAACAAGTATTTGGCTTAATCCCTTGCAATACAAAGATAACAACTAAACATTTTGAAACAGGTTAATAAAATCTGTGAGGCTTTTGTGTCTTGAAAAATGCTTTACCTTTAGTGGCACCATTATCACAACATGTTTGTTTGCATATGTAAAAATCAATTATTTGTTGGTTAGCAAAATAAGATATAATAGTGTACTTTTTAAGAGTGAGTGCTTAATTTTCATTTTTGCCGTTTGTGAAACCTCAGTCCGTATTGCAATATCAAACAAATGTATTAAACTTGAGAACCAATAACCACAGCATCTTAAATGTTGAAGAACTGATCTTGCCAAGTTGACACCATTTTTGTTGTTGCTGCTGCTGGTTTGTTTTTTTCTTGCTTGTCTTTTAAAGTATTAATATGTTTACCACGTTATGTTACAATTTCATTATGTTACAAAAACTTAAACTATAACTAAATAAAGCATTCACATATCAAATGTTAAAAACGTATAAAAATTGAGCCATGTAATAAGGAGGCATAAATGAGTTCCACCTTTGAAAGTTCTGTGGGAAGACAGCTCTGTGAACTTTTATGCTTAAATGTAATTCAATCAGACCCCATATCGATTGAACAATAATTTATTACATCATGCATGATAAGAAGAATAGTACAAAGTCTTTAGCGATTAGAGTCCATCGTGACGTAAAGTAGTATATAAAAGGGGGTGGTGATGCCGTCATGAGATTAGGTATATTCCCCCCCTGGACTCTAGACACTGGTGGTGGTGGTGGTGAAGGGAGTGCTGAAGAAAAATCTGATTGCAACGATATGATTGGCTCAGAGAGAGCGTGGCAGAATCTGTTTGGTTATCTAAGAATGAACCATCCACAGTCAGCTGATAGAGTAGGAGCCAGTAAAGATAAGAGACAGAAAGGTTGTGAATGAAAGAGTGTAAAGAGGGTCTTCCTGTTTGAACTTTCGCTTTAAGTTTCATATACACAAATGCATGTGTTAAGTCATTTATTTTTTTGAACAAACCTTTCTTTGTCAAATAAAATGATCCACATCATTACGACATTTCTCTGTTATTGTATTTATTTACTTGTATTACAACATGCTTGTTATTAACATTAACATAACTTATATGAGTCTACTACTGTGCACTACCATTGTCAACCATTTGTTTACAAAGTTCAAACAATGGAATTAGAATCATTGAAATACAATCCTGTGTCAAAGAAAAAGTGTCTAGGACACTGACAAATAGTGACAAAGCTAATCAAACATTGCAGAGAGAGAGATACAGCAACCACAATAATAGCACAGCAGCTGTAAGAACTAATACAAATAGGACTAATAACAAAAATCAATAGCAGTGGATGTAAAAGAGTGATAATACAACTATTGGAATTAATAGCTGTAATAATAATAGAAATATAACTAATACTAATAATAATAAAAAGGCTAATAATAATGATGGTACCAGTGGGTGTCAAGCAGGCAGCAGATGTGGCAGCAGATGCAACCACGATCCAGGTGTAACCCCGATCCAGGTGTAACCCCAATCCATGGATACCTGCGAGACGAGAAAACACAAAGACTCCGGGGAAGAAATCAAGTTAGTATGAATGAATGGGACATGAATATATACAGAAGGAGAAGGAGAGAGGAGCTCAGTGTGTCATAGGAAGTCCCCCGGCAGTCTAGGCCTATAGCAGCAGAACTAGTGGCTGGTCCAAGGCTGCCTGAGATTCTTGCACTTATATAGCGCCTTTCAGAAACCCAAGGACGCTGTACAAAGGGGGCACACAAAACCATACTAATAAATAACACAAAGGAGAAACTATAGCTAAGTAATTAAAAGAGTGATGTGTAGGAAATATATATATATATATATATAAATTGTACCTTGTTCTTTTTTCCATAATCATTACTTTCTTGATTTTATAAGTACCTAGCATTTTTTTTCATTGTTACAAGCCAATAAAGCATATTGAATTGAGAGATATTTTTCATATAATATTATTTTATTTACACGCACCAGTAAACTCATGATGGATGCTATACACTTCCGTACAGTGGGTGGCAGTATGCACCTCAGAAATCTATTGTGTTGCGACCTATTCACAGGACGAAGAGGACTTTATGATAATATTAACAGTGAGGGATGGTGAGGAGAGTATAAAGTAACAGTAATACAGTAATAATAATAATAATAATAACTTTATTTATATAGCACCTTTCAAAACAAGGTTACAAAGTGCTCCAGTGGTCCTGTAACACAGGAGAGGAAGGAAGCAATTATAAAGTGTGTGCATTTTCTTAGTGATTCTTTTTTTATTATGTAATTTTCATTCTTTAGTCATCCAATTTTATTTACACTCATACTTTTTATTAATTGTGTGCAGTCACTCTTTACCTTTTTTATTCATGATTTTGATATTTTTGTTGTTTGCTGCCAAGATCCAGTTTCTCCCCTTTTTCAATTTTATATCTGTTACTGAATTATAGGGCCATTATTTTCTTGCACTCATCTGTCCGCATCCTACCGATGCTGCAGCAGATATGCTCTGGCATGAAGCCGTCTGGCTTGTGTGAGATGACTGTACAGCAACCACACAACTTCCTGACAGCTGTTCATTCCTGGCTTTTTGGAAAAGGTCAATATTATGTCATTAGCTGATTTTTCTCAAGTTGAATCTCAAACCTTAAGCTCATGTGATATTGTGTTATTTTCCTCACCTGAAGCAGGATGCTGAATTCCTGATGGGATCCATGTCTCCAATCAGATTAGATCCCTTTGGACCAAAGTTAACAATAACAGGACGAAAGACAATAGATATAAATATCAATAGATGTGTCAATGAGTCCGAGGAGATTTATTGTTTAAGGTTGTGTTTAAGAGCATGTGAAAAAGGTCCATTTCTTTTGCCAGATATCTGAATATGACGTATGTGTCCCACATCTACAATCAATCATTAATTCAATGTAATTGTAATAAATAAGCAAATGCGAGTTTATAAGCTAATACATCACAGATCTGTACACACAAATATGACTGAGGGGAAAAAAGCAAATAAACCACAATAATGCGCTGCCAAGCAAGACCATACCACTATTTGAATGTGATTCAGTAATACATGGAGTATAACTACAGTGTAATATGTCAGGATCCAGAGTCCTGTCACACAAGATGTCCCAAGTGATCATGAGCACGTGTAAATAATCACTTTGACACATGCCTGTACCTGATGATCACCGGACACCTCCACAGATCTAACCCACGTCTATTTTTAGTGCATTGCTTTGCAGTTCAGCCAAATCTCAAAAAGCCACATATGGAGATCCAATGGACAACTGTACTGTATGTGCACTTATAATGTGAACATACAGTATGTGACATGCATCAGTCATTAAAACAGAACACATCTGATATGACTAATCATATGTTAAGTGACAAAATCCTGAATTCCCAGCATGGAAAACAAGCATATCTTTTCTATTCCGCACAGAGGGTGCTGTCTTATTTAACCTGAACACAACCTGCACACAAAAGATGCAGACAAAACGTCTGTATCAAAAATGACTACATCAGTGAGTTTATCTGAGCATCATAACAAATTTAATTTAATTTTAATTTAAAATAAAACGGTGATTATCAAATAATTCTGTTAAACATCAAGATCAAAAGTCTGCAGTGGTCAATTCATCAATTTTGATTCAATTAACAACAAGAAACAAAATGTGCAATTCATGCAGATGTCAGCATTTGAAATGATGAAGAGTAAGAATAACTTTTGAAAATTTGAATATGCTGTATTACAATCTACATTCATACAAGATAAAAGGATGATTGTGACTGTTCTTCACTGCATTAGTTTACTGTTTCTGATGTTTTTTATTCAATATATCAAACATCATCTGTTACATCACTCCGATCAAACAGTCAAACTAGGCAGCGCTGATCAAATATGAATCAACATTCTGTTACTGTAATGCCTATTTCTCTCCTCAGATGTTTTCAGAATCATCTTGTAGTGTACTGTTTAGCTGTAAAATGAGAAAGTTTGTGACCCAGCAGCCATGTTGAGATCTGTTGTGGAAATACCAAGCACCGCCCACGAGCCGGAGCACAGCCAATAGGAACGCTCTCTCTGAAATGACCTGTGATTGGTCAAAGTCTCCCGTTACGGGCTAGATGTTCTAAAGCCTGAAAACAGAGCCATGAGGAGGAGCAGAAGTCTAGTTTTCTCTCAGAGCACTTGAATTACAATACGCTGAAAGGTTATTATGGAATTTTTGCCCAATGATGCCAAAAACATTCTGCCTACTGAAGCTTTAAAATAAGGAGAAATGCTTGCAAACACATGTTCCATTCCACACTTGTGCTTACATGAGGTATCTGTAATCTGAGGACTAAACATGTGTTTTTTACTCCGTATGTAAGGACAGCATTCTGTGTTTAAAGGGACCAATTTAAAATGTCTCTTTACATTAAGAGTATTGCACAATTAAACTTTGTGAAAGCTGTGCCAAAGCAATTGTAAAATGCTGTAATATCCACTGAACGTCTGTCAGCCCCTGTGTGTAGTGATATTTTCTTCTGTCAAACTCTGAGAAGCAAAAGGCTATTATCAGAATATAAATGCTGGGACTCGACAGACCAGAGTGGTGATGGCAACAGTGCACAACTCATGTTTTCTATTTCTCGGTAAACATGTTTCAGTTTTCTGACTGCTTCTTGTCACATGTTGGACATCCATCGCTGACTGTGAATGTGACCACCTGAATGACAGGCCTGTCCACAGAAGGCAAAAATACAAATGACAAATGGGCACCTGGAATAAGCAAATCCCTGACTAAAAAGTAGGAAAATATATCTATCATGTTCAACTTTAAACCACACATTACATTTTGGATAAGAAAATCACCATTCCACCCTTTCACCTAGTCATATTCAGTTAAACACTAAGACATTTTGCACAATTCAAACAAAACCTGTATTCAAACCTCCTGTATGGCAGGGTAACGTCTGGACCTAGCAATTACAGATCCACGTCCTCTTCTCCAGGAAACTAGAGGAGATAATTATTGTGTGTTGAACTCTCTAGAAACATAGTGAGATCACTGAAGTCCTTGTCCATGACTGCTTTGGGGAGAGACCTGGGAAAAGAAACAGAGGGGGAGGTGGACATGAGGTCCAGAGGACCGTCAGCCAGTCTGTCTGGCGAGGGGGCAAACAGTGGAGAGGGTGGTGATGTTCCATCATCCATGCTGCTGTGTTTCTTAGTGGTTCTTATGTTGTGATCTTTCTCACTTCTAGTCTTGCTCTGTTGGTGGCTGCTGCTGAGTTGATTGAAGTGTAAGTTTGGGTAGCAGCCTGACTCGGTCATGGCCAGGAGGAGGTTGTCAAGGTCGTCCGAGCCTTTGTTGCACCCGTTCTGGCTGACCTGGGCTACCTGGCACAGGAGATGGGTGTGCTGACGGAGCTGGTCGATTTCTCTCTCGGTGGCGGCGTTCTGCTTCAGCAGCTCCTTGGTGCGTAGCGTGATGGCCAGCAGGCCCGACTGGTTCAGGATCTCGGCCGTGTTGAGGAAACGGCGATGGCGCGTGGACGAGCTGTCCGGAGCCGGGCGGTACGGGCTGTGAGCAGTGGAGGAAGAGCAATATGAAGAGGGAGGAGAGGAGGACGGGGGGGAGTCGGAGGAAGAAGGTGGTGAGGGTGTCTGGGAGCTGGTGACGGAGGGTGAGTCCAAGCTGTCAGAGCCAAAGCTTTGTTGGCTGTTGTTGGAACTGTGTTGGGTGGTGGAGGAAGCGTAGCTGGGCAGTGGGAAGTGAGATGAACTGGGGAAGGAGCTGTGCCCTCCTTCATACTGGGACTGGGAATGGACTCTATCCTCTTTATGCTGCAGCTGTTGGGGCTTCAGGAGGTGGCTGGTGGGAGGTACAACCTTTCTCTTCTCTTCCTCTATGCACACTCTCTTACTCTGGCTCTGGCCTTCACCGCCACTCTCCTTAACCCCCTCCACCCGTGTAGCACCTTTGCCCTCATTGCTCTCCTTCCTGGGGTGGGGGGCGATGCGAGGGTAAGAATTCAGGATGGGCAGATATGAGTTCTTTCTGCTGTGGTTCTGGTTGCCGCGGCTGCCTCCTTTCTTAACTTGACCCTGTGGTGCAGCTAGACTTGATGAAGGAGTCGGGGTAGAAGAAGAAGAAGAAGGGGCAGGCATTGTTGGCTGTTGGATCAATAAGAGCTGGGTGGGCGCTTTGGCATTGGTAAGGCTGTGCCAACCTCCACCCCACGCTAGGGGGCCATGCAGAAGCTGCTCTGGTCCAGACTGTGCCACCAGGAGGTCGGGAGGGGGGTTTTATGTGAGCAGCGATCAGAGACCAGAATAAAGGAAAAAGCAAAAGAGGAGAGGGAGGAGGTTAAAGTCAAAAAGAGATAATCAGTAGTACAAACAAAACAGCAGGACTTAACAAAAGCAAACAAAGGCCTTCTATCATTGTAAAGATTGCTGAGGTTTTGATTATAGCCGCGGTTGGAGCTTGTCTTTGGGGATTTTTCACAACTTGTTGAGAGGTTCAACACAGTGCAAAGAAGTCCTGCCTGACAAATGACACTACACTTTATATTTCAGGACTATTGTATTGGACTGCATTATATTGTACAGGTGTTAGTGCCCACCCCCAGCTATATGTGTTTATTTAGCAGTTATTCTCCAGTTTTTGTAATGTCATTTGAACTGTTATTATACTGTAGTTATACATATATTGTGATGCCAATCAGTTAGTCAATTAAAGAATAATTACTGTTGATCTTTCAACAACTAATAAAAGGACATTATGAAGCTATACTTCAATAATCAAGTGGTGACTGAATGTACTTTCAAACAGAGCAACCCATTCATTGTATTTCAATCTCTCTTTATAATGCAAAAAAAGCAGAATGCCTGAAAAAGCAAGTTGTTATATAGAACTGAATATCTCACCGGCTTGACCACCAGGTTATTGATGACGTAAATAGGGGTGAGCTCTTCATAAGGAGGCATGTTGTGGCCTGCGGTATTCACACCGTTGTTGGAGCTTTTGCTGCTTTCCCTGTGAGGTTCGCTCACACTGCTGCACTGGTCGTCTACATCGTTGTGCACAGAGTCTGAGCCGGCCTCTGGGGGGGAGAGGGAGAACCAAGAGTAAGAGAGGATAGAGAGGACACAACACACAGATCGTTTTTGCACTCTTTTCCAATGGAAAGGAATGGTTAACATCATGGGTAGTGTGAGGTCAGTGAGGATCTCTTCATACATCCGTGGTATCAATAGAATGAGACAGACACACATCCAAATGGGCCTACGCTCACCTGAGTACCCGGAGTCCTTCTCTGAGTCACAGCGCAGCCTGCGGTTGCTCATGACACCCATTCCAGATTGCACCCTGCGGGTGCCACCCTGGGACGCCCGCCGGGTGTCACTGTTACTCTTATTCTTGGCGGTCTTTGAGACGCTGCGGGCGACCCGCTCCCCAAAATGCCCCTGTTCCTTCGGCATTCTGGACCTTTAAAAATGAAAGTAGACAAAGAAATATTACTGTGAGATAAACAGTGTTGGATATTAAAGACAGAGATTATACTGCTGGGTTTACCGGGTTGTGGCTGAGCATTTTTGCACAAGAATCATTATCATAACACAATATTAATACAACAGAATCATTAACCTGGAAACAACTGATAAGATGGGGACCAAATGTATGGATGTTGAGTGGGCCTGCATCTTTAAATCCACAAACACTCACAGCTAGCATCCAATCACAATCGACATTGAACTCCGCCCAAATTTAACAGTTAAATAATCAAATCCCGGTGGTTGGGATTATTCTAATAATGGCAGAGAGTAGAGACAGACAGGACACAGGGGCAAAGAGATGTGAGTGACATGCAACAGACACCAACAAACACAAGGCTTTCATCCAGGAGACCGCTGTTTGTTTGTGCGTTACGTTTCACTTCCACTTTAGCTGTTCATTCCTGTTCTGTTTTCACTGTTAAAACGTAGTAATGTTAAGCCCAACCATGTTGTTTTCTCCTTTACTTAACTAAGTGGTTTTGTTGCCTAATCCTAAATGTTTTTGTTTAATTCACAACATTAAGCACGTGTTTAGTGCGACCGAAATGTGATGCCGAGAGGTCGTTAAGCACGTGTTTAGTGCGAGGGAAAAAGTGACGCTGAGGGGTCTGACAAAGAGCCGGACGTGTTAGGACGAGTTGGGATGCGAACGTGTTGGCAACAAGACGGGTGAGTTTTGTTGTCGTATTCTGTGCTTGAGAAAGTAATCTAGGGGTGTGAATCTTTCGGTATCTCACGATTCGATTTGCTTTTTGATTCTTGGGGTCACAACTCCATTCAAAACGATTCCTGATTCAAAATCGATTCTATCTTCAGTACATAGGGGGGGGCGCTAATTTCAGGATCTCCTCCAGTCCGCTGTGTGCCAATAATAATGGCAGTGTGGCAAATTATGGCATGAAAACAGAGTAAAGATTAGGCCTATGGAGTTTTTATTCTTTTACACACAGTGATGTCATGCTCTACCCAGGCCGCCGTCTGCTACGATGCATATTTGCAGCTCCGCCTCCAGTGGTTGCACCTCCAACAACAGTGGCAGAGACTCCAAATGCCCGTATGTGTGTATGTGAAAGAATATTTCAAAAAGTTATATCAACTGATAATAATGTAAACACACAAAGGGCAAAAGGGAACTTATTCATGCTAAACTTGCACAAATAAACACTTTTGAGTAAAAAGTTTTTAGTATTTCTCAGTTCTCAGTGACTTCAAGAATGACAAGTTATACAAAAAATTTAAATGTTGCCCGTCGCATAAATAAAACTGGTTGCTGCCTTTTTTATTTCTAAGAAACTTGCCAATTTAAAAAAATAAATTGTAGATGAAATAACCCTGTAAAACTGGTATTTTGTGAGATTTTTTATCAGACGCATTATGTCCATGCATGCTCCACCTCACGTGGATGTGTGCTCACTACACACTGCAGAAGAGTTAGTAGCTCTGAGAATATCTAGTGAATGTACAGTGGACGTTTGTGCAGAAATAAATGCTGCAGCTCCTCCAGACCAACAGAGGTTTCCCGTGTCTTGTGAATGGACGGGGCTCCGTTGCGAGAAACGTTATCGTCTCTGACTGGGTGCCGCCGTGTCTCCCTGTTCACTCCGGCCGCGGTCGGAGATGACAACGTTACTCGCTGCGGAGGCCCATCACTTCAGCCCCGGAGGCTGAAGCAGGAAAAGCCAACACTAGGATCAGCATTGATTCATGGAGAGACCTTCGTCTGGTCAGCTAACATTACTGCCAAGCAGCTGAAATATAGAGTGATATTGTGGTTTTAGATGACGTGTGTCGCCTCACTGTTTTGAGCGATGCTCGTTCATGTCTATTTAGAGCGAGCACGGGACGCTGACTTTCGTTGACTTAACGGCCACAGGTGTCGCTGTTAACAAGCATTTCTGAAAGTTACAAATAGTCCCTTTAAATAGAAGGAAATATAAAAAGGAGCAGTATATACAGTATTGAAAAATAAACAGACTATTAACAAAATTGCACAAGTGGAAAATGATATTGCACAGTGAGATTACACCTGAGTAGCACTGATAGACAGTTGGTGTACAGTAACATCACAATGTGCTCTATGGTGGAGCTGATATGAACAGACTAGTGTTGTCTGTGTGTAAACAAGACAGCATGCACATGCGGAAGGAATTTGATAAGATGGTGCCTGGCAGACTGTACAAACCCAATAACCCCCTCCAACACTGTTATGTAATACACTGCTGCTGCTCTGTGCTGTAAATCCACTATAACTCCTCATTCACTACCTCGATCACACATTCAAGATTCAAGATTCAAGAGTTTTATTTGCCATTTGCACCTAAGTTTACCCCGAGTCAGCTTTAAGAAAAGAAAAAAGGTAGAAAAGGCACAAGGTAATTACAGTACAAAATAAGTAGCACATTCAACTCAACACAATAAATAAATAAATTATTAAAATATAAAACGCCCTCAGTCTAGTCAATAAATAAACTAAACTACCCTCTGCATAGGAACGATACCCCCACAATACAAATATACAGTATATATGCTCCATGACCATGTTAAAAGAACTTGTAACTCTCATAAAAATATATTTTTTTAAATAATTAATATATTTCAGAGAATTACACAGTGGAAGATATAACACATTAAAATAAACTGTTATTGCATGGTTGTTGTTTTTGCTACAGGACACTAAATGCAACACATACTGGTGGAGGAGGTATTTAGATCCTTGTAACAATACAACAGTGGAAGTACACTTCATTACAAGTATTTTACTTGAGTAAAAGTATGTATTACCAGCAAAGAAGTACCCATGTGTACATATATACAGGAGTGGCTGTCATTATTTTATTTATATTAACATGTAAGCTGCATGTTAATGTTGTAGATGGTAAAGTTGGAGCTATTTTTTTTAACTATTTTATACATGTTAATCAACTTTTCTTGTTACATATTGTATTGTACTCAACACAATAAATAAATAAATTATTAAAATATAAAACACCCTCAGTGTAGTCAATAAATAAACTACACTACCCTACGCATAGGAACGATACCCCAGAATACAAATATACAGTATATATATATATATATATATATATATATGCTCCATGAACATGTTAAAAGAACTTGTAGCACTCGTAAAAATATTAAAAAAAGAGAAATAATTGATATATTTCAGACAATTACACATGTTAAGCCTGTAATAACAGCAGCCTGACCATGACACATTATTTAAGTGCATGCAGCACATGTTAAGCCTGTAAGATAGATAGATAGATAGATAGATAGATAGAAACTTTATTGATCCTGAGGGAAATTCAAGTTTCCAGCATCACAGTTCCATAGTGCAAAAACATGTTAGTAAAAAGGCAGTAAAAAAGTTAGTAGTGCAAAGTAGAAAAAAAAATATACCAGATATAAAAATACAAGGAGATGAAGAAAACTGTTAAAACTGAATATAGTGCAGGGTAACAGCTGTGATACACGACTATTAAAAAAGTGCAGAAGATACTGTTAAAAATGAGTATAGTGCAGTATAATGACACATTATTTAAATGCATGCAGTAGAGGACAAAAGTTAGGACACTTTGAAACTGCAGGTGAGCAGGTTGACTCACCTGTCCTTGTTTGATACCCGGATGTTAGAGAGCAGCTCACTGTTGCAGCAGCAGGAACACAGAAGAACATCTCAGGTGAGGATGAACAGACCTACATTCCTCCAGTCCTGACTTCAGGATGAAGCGAAAAGCGAGAGAAATAGTTGATTTGCTCCATGCTGCAGCTGTTGTCTCACTGAGTGTCCTCTCTGGTCCTGTCCTCTCTGGTCCTGCACTCTGTCTATCTCATCATGCACTGAAACCCTCCATGCTGCTCATTTGCATAAACCACGCCCCCCATTCTTTGACCTGGTGATGACGTAACGGCTGTGGTTTGGCCTATCCCGTGCAGAGCCACGTGTTGAGGCGGTGACGTCGGACAGTCCACGTGAGGAGTGCGTTCAGCTCTAGTACGGTGCTTTCAAGTGCTGTTGTAAATATAAAATAAAAAATATTCAAGATTCAAGATTCAAGCCCTTTATTGTCATTGTGTAGTACAACGAAATTAATTGTGACAATCCCATAGGTGCTAAAAAAGATAAAATAATAGAGAGATAGTGCAATATAAATATAAAAAATATAATAGATAATACAATAAAAAAAGAGAGATAGTGCAATATAAATATAAAAAAATATAAAGATAATACAATATAAAATATAAAAATACAATATGTATATTGGTGAGATGACAGTTTTGCCAGATTATTGCACAAAGTGTCCGTCAGATAATGATATAATTATTGCACAGCATCATATAATTGTTGCAGAGTGATCAGCATGTGTTATTGCACATATCCGTAACAGTAGATTTACAGTATTTACATTGCAAAAGTGATACAAAAGTGACCAACGTGTTATTGCACGTTGATGGTGGTTTTGATATTAAAATACAAAATGGTTTCAAAACACGTCCGCACAAACATCTAATGACTTTATTTACATGGTTATATATACAGATAATACAGTTATCTACACCACAACTGTGACAAATACGTACACAAAATGTGTTTTAAAGTAATTCTTAAAAACAGAGGTGACAGAAAAGAGTTAAATTAATTCAATCTTTAGTTACACAAGATTTTATTTTATTTATTACCACAGAAAAGGCATTCTTATCTTTTATTTACAAGACAACCCAACGACCTAATGACTACATACATGTGCAAGATTCATTTTGTTCTATCAAAATTGATATTTTCAGGTGGAATTTCATTCATTCATTCATAGCTGATGCATCTTGTTTTTTTGCACTATCCCCTTTGCTGCTGTACACTGCAAATTCCCCCACTGCGGGACTAATAAAGGAATATCATATCATATCTTATCTTATCTTATCTTATCTTATGTCAAAGACAGTGTTTCTTATTCAAATGATCATATTCCTATTCCTACAGGGGCTTATTAATGCTACTCAGTTCATAGTGAAATACCTCAATGAACGTTTTATCTGCCAAATAAAAATGTGAACTATGTTCATATATAGTTTCTATTAGGACTGTGTATTGGCAAGAATTTGGCGATGCGATACGTATCGTGATACAGGGGTAGCGATTCAATATATTGCGATACTCTAAGCAAGGCGATATGTTGTGTTTTTGTTTTTTTATTTAATTTTATTTAATTTTGATGCATCTTGTTTTTTGCACTATCCCCTTTGCTACTGTACACTGCAAATTTCCCCACTGCAGGACTAATAAAGGAATATCTTATCTTATCTTATCTTATCTTATCTTATCTTAAAACACTGACATAGCTGCACGAGGGGCTGATAAATGAGGAATAAAGTCTTATATTATTGATAAGGGAATGGCCCAGCTGTTAATGATGAATAGTCCTACCAAAATAAACATGATCAGTTAGTTTTGGCCATCACTACTAGCAGGACATTTGCTGTGTTGTTGACATATGTTTTATTTCCCATACAACGAGAACGCCTCACCCTTTAATGTGTGTGTGTGTGTGTGTGTGTGTGTGTGTGTGTGTTTGTGTGTGTGTGTGTGAGAAACAGCTGATCAGTGATCAGTCAGCCTCCAATACAAAAAACAACATGTACTACTGAGACTCTCTCATTGTTCTCTGATAGTCAGCCTCCTCCCACAGGACATGGACGTGGAGCTGGAGACATGTGAGGCAGCCTGGTGGAGGCGTGGTATCTCCCCAGGGCAGCACATGTTCCCTGCTGGGGGAGTGTTGAGAGGCACCGTGAGGCTCCACCTGGTTCAGACTAACAGATGAGATAAAGAGAAACACACTGTGTTACCTTCAATATTCTCCTTTAAAACATCATCTTTTTATCCATCACCCTATTAAACACCATCCGTTTAGCCATCATTCTTTTACTTCTATCTTTCTACCTATTTATATTTATTTTACTTTATTTTATCTTATTCTTTTTAATCTTGCCTTAATTTGATTTGCACCCTGACTGACAGCCAGCCACCCCCCCTCTCAAACGCACACACTGTACAGTCACATGATATTGATCTTGCCCAGTCATGTTGGCTTTTTTTTAAGTTTTCTTTCTTTATTTGTTTATTTATTTTTTTTAATTTATTTTTTCTCTCCATTTTGTTTTATCCATATTTGATTTGATTTGATTTTGTTATGAGGAAAAGGAAGAAAAAAAAAGAAAAAAAGGAAAAAAATAATAATTATATATATATATATATATATATATATATACTCCTCCTATATATATATATATATATATAGGCCAGTTGAGGAGTTGAGGAGTATATATATATGGCATGGGCCATGATGCCTCAGCACCCACTGGACTCCTCCTCCGTCTCCTCTCTCCTCCCTCCAGTGATTTCTTATGGATAGAAAAGGGCATAAGCACTGAGCTATCAAACCAGGCTCACAAATTTACGAGTACTTGGTGACGTAACGACATAAAGATCTCACACTCTGTATGGACATTTATGACTTTGGTTGTGTTTACTGAGGAGGAGCAGTGTGCAGGTGTACTGTAGGCTGTCTGTAGTGAACCTTGGTAATCAGGTGTCTAATTCAATATGAACTCTGAACACTGGGGAGTGGAGAGCTGTGAAGGAATGTTGAATATTTAAAGGTCCCACATCGTGCTCATTTTCAGGTTCATACTTGTATTTTGTGTTTCTACTAGAACATGTTTACATGCTGTAATGTTAAAAAAACACTTTATTTTCCTCATACTGTCTGCCTGAATATACCTGTATTTACCCTCTTTCTGAAACGCTCCGTTTTAGTGCATTTCAACTGAATTGCAGTGGAATTGCGTTGCTAGGCAACAGTTTGGGTCCATGTTTACTTCCTGTCAGCTGATGTTATTTATATACACTGCAACAGGAAATAAACTGGGACACATTTAGAATATTTGCATTTAAAACCGTGTAATGATCTAAATATTGTATATTTGTGACATCATAAATGGACAGAAATCCAAATGGCCTGTTTCAAACGCACAATTTCTGAATACGGGCCGTGTGTATTTCTCCTTATATTGAGCGTTTTGATAGTTTAACAGTATTTATATAGCACTTAAACCTGCTTTATAATATAAAAGACATGCAAATCTCACTTTTTACAATATGGGACCTTTAATTGATGTTGAAATGAAAAAAACTCATTAAAAGTGAATGAAGTTGTGATAACTGCATCGCTGCATTCAAAGTTTTTGAGCATAGTTGGCAGAGGTGCATCAAATCAATGGAGAAAACTGGACTTTTAAAAACCAATGAATGTGTGCATGAACAGTCTGTGTTCAGAATTCGGGGCTGCTGTTGTGCAGAGTCAGCCAGCTGTGGTTAACAGTAGAGAAAAGCACCAGCAAGGCTAAATGTGTGGCAGGCAACACCCTGTTTACCACCTCTGCTTTTAGTGATCTCAGGCCTGTTCACACCTGGCATTAACATGTGTCTTGTTACACTGCACACGTGTCATAACCCCAAAGACCATGTCCCAGCCTTCATTCAAGAGCCTTGTCTCAAGGTACCTGTATTACTGCTAAAAACCGAGTGGAGAAACAGAGCTTCAGCATCTTCCAGTGGAGGAATGAAAAGACACAAACATGAGGATGTATTAAGACAGTTAAAAATGTGTATTGGATCACTGTCTTTCAGAATTACATTCATAGACAAATAGAAATGAATTGTTTGAATAGAATATGTAACTGAACACACATACATTTCTTTCAACCATTATGAATTTCCTTAATTTGAGACTGTCTGTGAAAGAGGTTCAGGATACAGGAAGGATGAGGAGAAAACAGCAAGTCGAGGAGTAAAACCAGCAGAAAAACAAAAGACAAAAACAAAATAACTGAAATGATTTCAAAACAGCACAGGTGATAGAAGGCTCTGTGGAAAACAGGAAGTTGAGCAGGTTTGTCTGCACCAGCTCTTTATTAATTACCAGTGACTCAACAGTGTAGCACCAATACAACGCCGGGTGCATTTTCATGTTCAGTATAACACCCAGTATTGCAAATCTTAACGGTGCTTCTCCCCTTCTTAACATTTAATATTGTGCAGCGATTAATAATAGATGGGAAGAATTGAAAACAATAAAAAAGACATCCTTGCAAGTCATCCATTGCACTCAAACACTAAATCTCACAATGGACCATGTTCATGGTATACACAGCTCCCTGGATGATTTCTTAGCTCTCTAGCTAAGATATGTCCAATCAAATCTAGCGACACAGTCAAGTTTGAAAAGCAGCAGCGGTGTGAACGCACTGGAACATTGTGAGCATCATAAGATTTACAAAAAGATGACAAATAACACGATAGGGAGGACGTTAAAACTTGTGAATTGTCAGCCACAACTTCAAACTTTTGAAGTCTCAAGCAGGTTATGATCTGAGGAAAGGAAAGGCTACAAAGACACGTTATAACATACAGTAGGTATGAGTGAATTGGAAATATTACAGAAGTAGCGTTGAATGCTAAAAAAATTATGACACTCCACATATTAACATGTACTCCGAAAGTGCGCTTTGATGTTTGGTGCTGTTTTTTTTGTTTTTTTCAATAGAAGTGCTGAAACAACACCTGAGTTTCAGTACAGGTACAGCACTTTAATACCTTACTTTGAGGATTTATTTTTCTCATTTAACCAAAATAAAAGCTCTCCGATGTGAAATGTTGTCTGCATGCAGTCGTGTAAAAACTTTGTCGAAATTAAATAGTCTAAATCTGGCCAGTGGGAGGAGGAGAAGTCAACAGGTTTATGAATCTGACCAGACATTTGACGCCTAGCTTTTGGTATCTCACAGATTTTTGGTGCAACAGACACATTTCCATGAGATGTTTAAAAAATAATAAGCACTGACACCAATCCAGGAAGCTTTCAGCTACATTATGAACATGGTCCAACTGAGAAAGAATTAGGTCTTCTTTAAATCACTTAGTGCTTATTAAGTCTCCGAAATCACATGGAAGGTGTGTATTTTGCTGATCAAGAAAGATAAAAAAAAAAATGTGTTAGAATTAAAAAACCTTGTTTTAAAAAATAATATACACCTTGTGCATTAAGGTATTCCCAATTTCCCATTAATTGACGTGTCACACTTGACGTGTCACACTCGACAGATCAAATTCTGAGATGAGAGAATAAACAAGTAATTTGTTTTCATTGCATACAGTTTACAAAGGACAGCCTCTCTCTCTCTCTCTCCAACACCTCATCTTCCCCTCAAAGCTTTTCTCCATGGAGACACTTTGATCATCATGTGTTGTCAATGAATCTGTTGTTCCTGATGCATATCAAGGCGAGCGTTGTATTGACACACACAAAACCTCATGCTCTCACAGACTCACTCCGACTTAACTGATGACATTCAGTTTGGATTTGATGCCCCGCCTTTTCTCAAAAAAAGAAAAGAAAAAAATTCCACACACACACACACACCGAACAGAAAATCACCCAACAAACTGCCCCGCTTCTTCCTCCCTCATATACAAACCTGTCTATCACCAGTGGTAACAGCTAGTTCTGAAGAAGAGCACTTGGAAATATCATGAAGGAACTGTATGGCTTCCATAAAGACCATAAAAAAGACAGTGTTAAAAATCATCGGTGGTTTACAGTCTGAAAAAAGCAGCAGTAGTTGTTTATAGGCCATCCAAAGGTGCTACAGACATTGTGTTGTTGAGATTTGCTGATGACTATGTGAGGTACTGAAGTCCAGTTTGATACAGTACAGCCAGTGTGGCCAGGCTTTGTCCGTAGTGTGGACGAAGGGGGTTTCTATATAACAATAAAGCAGCCAGCCGAGGCACTTAGATCCTGACGGACTAAAACCTCATTGAAGACGGAGATTCTGGTCATTTTATAGCTGTAAGGATGTGGCCAAGGTGTTCATGCCTCATGTGTTTTTGTGTGTGTGCGTGTGGCAGAGATGCTATCACTCTCTTATGCTAGCAGAATAGGAGAACTGGGGGAAATGTGATTGCTGGCCAGAGTCATCGCAGTCCAGACTGTGATCTGTAAGAACAAGACAGCAGAAGTCAGTCGTCATATGATCACGGTCAGCGGTGGATTAGAGTGTCGCCGTCCAGTCAGACCATACTTACACTTGTCCGGAGGAGTAAGCGTGATGGTCTGCGCTGTGAACTCGTCATCAAAGTACCGGGTGTCTGTCTCTGAAGTCACTTGCGGTCTGAAGAGTGGGGTGAGCTGATGCAGGAAGGGGAGACGATTAGTAACACGCCATTCCATTAGAAACAGACTGGATTTATAAAATGACTACCTGTAGACAAGGTTCTGTGACGTGAGGGGCGTTGTTCACATACCGCCTGTGTACTTTGTGCATATCTGAAGTAGGGCTGCACGATCGTGGCCAAAACGATAATCACTATTATTTTAATCAATATTGAGATCACGATTATTATAAATGTTTTTTACATCCCCGATCGGCTTGAAATCCATCCTGGATGCACCGACCTCAAATTGCAAATATTAAACATGTTCAATATTTGCATGCATGAGCTAATGCTAAACGTGAAGCATAAAGTAGTAGTAAGATGGAGCTCAGAAATGGAGGACCAACTGGTTGATTTGTGGCAACAATGTGAGTGTTTAATTTAACGTGTCACCATGACTTCATCCATCCATCATTTATGAATATTCAGTTCAAAGTTAAAACTAACATCGCTAATTCTTCCTGCCCGTCGTCCGCCATGTTTGTTTACACTAAAGTCACGTTTGATCGTGAGAGATTTTGCGAGATTTCCAGGTTTTTTTTTTTAGTCAGGACTCCATGAATGAATCTGTTAGTGTGTGGTGTGCTGTTTTTAACTAAATCGTTGCTCTCCACACACTGTTAAATCTAACATAACATGTCGTTATGTGTGGGCTCTCTCACATTTTCAACGTCTATTAAGATTTGAAAACTCTTTTGGTGTGGGCCAGCCTAAAGCAGTCAGCCAGGTCATCCTTTAGCCTCAGAATGTCTTACCTTCCTCTGTACCACATCCTGCCAATTGATGGTGATGAAAAATTTGTGACTCATTACTTCTTTGGCATCATCGGAACCTCCACCCAACCTGTCAGTCCAAACAAGATCATGTAAGAATTAAGTAGGTTTTCCCAGAAATGAATACACACACAGGATCAGTCCAGTAGTTAAAAACCTCTGTTTGGGGTCCTTCTTGAGCAGACCAGCCAGCAGGGACTTGGCCTCGGGCGACAGGTTCCTGGGGAAGCGGATCTCCTCCATGAGGATGAGCTCAAACAAACGCTCGTGGTCCTGGTTGTAGAAAGGCAGTCGGCCGCACATCATCTCATACATGACCACACCCAGACCCCACCAGTCAACCGCCCGGCCGTAGTCGTTATCTTCTAGGACCTGAAAGACACATTTGCCTAATTACCATTCACAACAACAGCAGTAAGAAGTGATTTTGAATTTGCAGACTTAAACATTTACATTTGGTACGCATCACTTAACTGCACACGTCTCGGACCTAAATCTATATGGACTATATACTGGAATCAACGAGAAAACCCTACTGAGATTGCAGTTCAACAAAGCATCTTATCCAGGAGGTGGCAGTGTTCGCTAACAGATGTCAATTCAGCAGCACCAAAACCCGATGATATAATATATATACAATATCTTATTAACCGCCAACCCCCCCCACCCCCAAAACACTGGATTTGGAGAGACTGCTTGCATAGAGGTCAAAAAATGTGTTTAACATGTGCCAGCCAGTCAGTTTCAGTACCGTACCTCAGGTGCCAGATATTCAGGAGTACCACAGAAGGTTTTCATGGTAGCATCAGGGGTAATGCCCTCCTTACAAAGGCCAAAATCAGTGATTTTGATGTGGCCGTCTTTATCCAGCATCAGATTCTCCAGCTGAAAGAGAGTAAAATGACACACATCAGATTGGACTCTTATGATCATAATGACAGATTCTGGGCTTAGAATTCATTAAGTTTTTTATCAAACTGTGACCCTACAGTCAACAATTCCTTGACCAAGTGTTGCTGTTGTCGCTTAATTAAAGTTAACTAAAGCTGCGGTCAAAAAGTTATGTCGTTTCCTAACCACTTTTCCTTGACCTCGAAACTCTCCGTCTACCTCTCACTGCTCACTCACGACGCGTCATAGATTACTTTGTTCCCTTTACAAAGTTCCATGTGAATGGAAACAACTTCAGCTTGGTAACATTAAGACATTGTAATTTCAACAGTTATTATAGGTCACTTGTTGAGAGTTATTGTTCAACTACATATGATGCAACGAAGGAGTATTATGTAGGCTGCTCATTGTTATAAAAGGGAAAGGACCAAAATCTAGCTATACAATGTGCAACGGACGTCCCTTTCAGATTTAAAATTCAATGGAGCATTTCCCTTCAGCAGCACATGCTGATTCCAGTAAAAGTAAAATGTTTCCGTCATATTGAGTTGTGACCCCTGTATCATGATACGTATCGTATTGCCTATTCTTTATTGAGCTGATTAAAATGTCCTAAATAATCTAAAATAAGAATCCATCACAACGTCTTCTCTGAAGTCATGATATAAACCCTGTATGGACATTGTGTATTTCAGAACTGATGGAAGTATTCACCTTCAGATCACGGTAAACAACGTCACGTGAATGGAGGTACTCGAGCGCTGACACGATCTCAGCGCCGTAGAAGCGTGCCCGGTCTTCTGTGAACACCCGTTCCCGTGACAGGTGGAAGAAGAGCTGAAAGAGAAGCGAGAGCAGATGGAGTCAAACAGGCCTCTTTAGAGAAGATCTGTTTGAGTGTGCACGGCAAGCAAACATCAAGTGACATTTAGTGTATCTCCGTGCAACTGTGAGGTCTCACCTCGCCTCCGTTGGCGTATTCCATTACAAAACAGAGTCGGTCGTGGGTTTGGAAGGCATACTTCAGTGTCTGCAGGAAGAAAATGATCACAAATTACAGGTGGTGAATTTCTGCATGCATTACACTATCCCTGCACGCACTAGCAAACTGAGGAGTAAATTCCAGTTGTAAAAACTACATTATGTTACTTTAAAGCTTCAGTAAGTAGAAATGTTTTGGCATCATTGGGCAAAAATTCCATAATAACCTTTCAGCATATTGTAATTCAAGTGTTCTGAGAGACTTCTGCACCTCCTCATGGCTCTGTTTACAGGCAAAATATGCAGCCTAGACGCTGTTGGACCGGTACTGTACAGAAGACACATGCGCCGCGAGCAGCACGGCTCGGCTGTGGACAGCTCATCTAGAGATTCGCCGTGTGTCGCCTAATTTTTTCGCGTGATGCGCGCAGACAGTGAAAATGATCTGTTGAGGGCCGCAGTAGCAGCTTTGCAGTAGCAGCTTTGCAGCAGCAGCGCTGCTCTACCAGGCTGTAAACTGATAACGATGGCCGCCGAAATGAAAAGTAAAACGGTTACACGACGAAACGGAACGGCGGTAGCCTGTACGTAACCATAAACATCCTGTGTGGGTGTGACGTAGTTTATCAGGTGTTGTATCTCCCTTGTGTGTGCTAAAACCAAAACGTGTGTGTGTTTATCACGGTAATGACGGTATTGCAAAATCCATGTCGTGGCCGAACGTGACACCGGTGATGAAACCGGTATACCGCCCACCCCTATTTTGCAGGTATTTGGTCATTGTAGTATTGGACAAACTAACATTTTGACCTGATAATGGTGCTCGATGAAATGTCACCAAAGTATCACCATGAGTATCACCAAAGTTATTACAGCGATTTGATTCTGAGGGTAACGTGAACGTTTGAACAAAATTTCATGGCAATCCATCCAAAAGTTGTTGAGATATTTCAGTCTGGATTTAAGTGGTTGAGCCACCGATACTGCCGTCCCTATAGCTACAGTATGTAAGACACTGTGTTCGAACAATACACTACTTACGGTCAGCCAAGCGGCTGGTGAAATTATCCAATAGGGGGCTCAGCAGAGAGCTTTTAGATTGACTTGAGGACCATTTGGCTCATAAAAAAGAAAGTGAGTCCTGCGGAGCTCAAATGGGTCATATATGACCCCAAGTGTACTTACCGTGAGGAAGGGGTGTCGTGTGTTTTGCAAGACTCTGCTCTCTGTAACCGTATGGGCCACTTCATCCTGCCAACAAACACATAATTGTCAGAAACACTGAAAACATGCAATATAAAAAGGTAAAGATTGACTTAAAGGAGAAGATGGTAACTATCTGGTTTGACATGATCTTTGTTTTAACCTGATGTGTTCCACCAAATGTTCAAACAGCTGGGGTACAAGAATGTAGCTGGTATGTATTTTATTCTGCCACTCTGGAGTCGTGGTTGTGCACTAACAGCTTCCAGGTAGCATCTGTCAGTGAGGTAGAACCTATGGAAACGCCTTTAGGATCCCTACTTAACTGTAGTCCTACAATACAACATACTTAACAGCAGAACTTTGACTGAAAAAAAGAAGGTTCAGCAACACGCCGGGACGCACTGACAACGGATGCCAAGACACAGAGTAGCATGCAGTAGGAAGGCAAGAATGGGACAGGCGACGTATACTGTTATAAAACAACTGTTAAAGGACCAGTGTGTGACATTTCGGGAAAGCTATTGGCAGAAATGGAATACAATATTAATAAGCATGTTTTCTTTAGTGTATAATCATCTAATTGTGTCTTCACAATTTTGTTTCCAAGCTTCAGTTGGTTGCAATCTGCAACCTCACAGCAGATGCCGCCAGCTTTAAATGTTTTTTTTACACAAAGAAATAAATAACTTGATGCAAATTCACAACAAGGCACCGACAATTATTGTAGAGTGGTGAGTTGAGTTTCCAGTCTGTCAAAATATTGCCATACTGGAAATTAGCACATCGGTACTATGCTGCCCTCTAGTGTCCACCCTACTCACTCACACATACAGTTTGCAGCATCCATGGTATGAAGGTATGGAGGTGCAAAGTGTCTTGCAGCAACACACACAGGGCCCCTCTTACTTACCTTAGCTATGATGACCTCTTTGCGTAGTATTTTCATGGCATAATGTACTCCGGTGGCCTTCTCTTTGACCAGAATCACCTTCCCAAATGTCCCCTTCCCGAGCAGCTTCAGGTACTCAAAGTCACTCATTGTCTGTAAAACACAAGGTCGAGGTGGGAGAATTCATTAGGGACTGGGATTTTAACTCATTTTGTAAAAACGTGTATAACTAAAATAAAAAACACAAGTCTCAGAAAATAAATCTTTAAACAGAGATGAGAGTTTTAATACAAGTCGTATGTCTCATATACCTTCACGGCCTTGAGGAATACTATGCTTCCTGCTGATGTTAGTTTGTTGTTCTTTTATAACTAAGAATAAAGATGTTTCTCTAATCTTTTCAGAAAAGCTTGTATGAAATTGAAATGTGCAAAAGTAAGTTGTTTGCTGTCGGGATGTAAAGAGAATTTCGACAAATATAACAAAAACATGTATTTGAACAACGACACCAACCATACCTTTAAGTATGACTGAAACTCACGAGCAGTCCAGACGCTTGTATGAGTCAACGGAGCGCTTGTTTGACTTCATTATTATGCCCTTATCTGAATGAATTTGGAGTTTCAATATGATACCAAAATCAACGAACATAAAAATGATGGTAAAAACATAAATCGAACTTCAAGCGGCTAAATTGCTATTTCTTTTAACAACGATGTATGAAATGACAAAGTGACAACAATGTGAACGGTGTCTCAGGTAGCTCACTATCTTCTACGTCCCCAACCACTGATCCTCTCACCACTTTGGAGCGGAGCTTGGACAGCGACACCTCCATCTCCTCCAGGCTGCTTTCGCTGGGTGAGCCGAACATATCCATTGGTTCCTCATCCTCCTGTTCCCGCATCTTCAGACTATTTGCCACTGACTGGATTGCCCGCATCCACTCCTCTCTGAGAGGCAAAAAATCACAAATATTGACATCAAACAAACACACTAAGTTTTGGAGTCCACTTTTTTGAAGTCTTGTACTTGTGTTGGACTCGGACTTGTCTTGGTCTCGGGCTCGGCTATTGAGAACTGGTTAAGTTGTTTCTGGCTGCTGATTTGGGATCATTTGTACAGAAAGTTGCCTGATTCTAACAGTGTTCCCCCTATATGCATTCAACAGCGGCACAGCGCCGCTGATAAAAGTATCCCCGAACTTAATTTGGGCCTGGAACTCTAGTTCTATGAGTGCGAGAAATGCAAGGAGAGAAAGAGGAAGTGAGACGGCGCCTGGACGAGCGTTGTGACCAGATTATCATCAGTTATAAAAATTCACCGCAGTGACGATACAGACATTTCATACACCAGACGTACTGTATACATACACAGATTTGTCGATGCGCATTCAGGCCACGCTGGACCCGTTCATGCTTCACTGAAAAACCTGATTATTGTACAGTAACATCGGGCTTTGTGACATCTACACTTCTGTCCCCTGTTGTTGTGGGTGTCTGCATCACAAGGATTAATGGACTAATGCATATGATAATAAACAGATAAAAAACAATCCTCTTTCCCACCACAATAGCGTACTTGTGTACTACACATATAGCCTGTGTCCCAGGAAGAAAGGGGAAAACAGTACAGTTTTAACACTATGTTTAAACTTGATCAATTAATGGTTGTTTTAGGAGCTGCTGCAGCACACCTACTTCCTCATCCATGCTATTGCTTGTGGGCATATTGGGGGTGGTCCCCGGGGAAGAAACGTCAGTAAATATCGGATCAAATTCAACGTTTATTAATGAACGTAACGTACATTTTATGCATTGATTAGTGTGATGTTAGAAGATAGGTTAATATTGTTTATAGATAGATTATTTCTGCCCATCCTATCTCCTTAAACCCTATATTAGCATTGGAAAGACACTCTTGCCTATTATGGTCTTGAACCCGACTCAATTTGCTCTGGACTCGGTCTTGACTTGAATTGGACTCAATTAAGTTGGACTTGACTACAGCCCTGCCTTTTACACACAGACGCCACTGAAAGCCGTCAAAGCATTTTGACCATAGTTTGACACAAGTCTCGTACAAAAACGCCAGCTTGCTTGATAAAATATTTGACCCTGTTCTTACCTCTCCTCATTGCTGTCCACATGAAAGGTGCGTTCAATGACAGTGGTCCACTGTAAGCAACGAATGACAAATGTGTTGGGCCGGGGTCTTTCAGTCTTCATTAACTGGCACTCTGAAAAACACAATTTAAGATTGATGTTTACAGGAAGCTGCTGAAGATGTTAACATGGGGGGATTGAACTGTATGGAACTCAAAACAGCCAACGAGCTTTAAAAAGTAGAAAGCAATGGTTATCAAGAAATGGCCATTGTTTGACCACCTGGAGGACTGACCTGCGACTGAGAAGTTGTTGAGTGGTGGTGAAGTCTGGTCGTTTAGATCGGGCTTCTCCTTGTAGCCGATGAAAGAACCGTCGCTCTTCAGAATGAAATACCTGGGCCTCCATGTTTTGATATATTCACCTGGGACAGAAAAAGACATGTCATTTTGAGTAGATTCAATCAATACGAGCATCAAAATAAATGGAGTCCAGGTTTAACAACAGCAAAACTATATCAAAAATCTGTTTACAAGCTCTCACTCAACTGGTGCAGTGTAATCCAAGTCTCATTTATCAAGTCTTATGCTCACTAGTTCCCAAACACTCCCAGCATTTTCACCAAAATAGTAATATTTAAAACACTTCTGCCACTACCGTCTCATGCTTGCGAAGGCGCGCTGCGAGTCTGGATGAGTAGTAACAGATTTTTTATATAATTTTGCTGTTGTTAAAGCTGAACCCCTTTGCTTCAATTCATCAAGGATTTGCTTCCGTTTTCAGATTTTCCGTTTACCGTGGAGGCATGCGAGAAAAACTAAGTTGTCTTCAAGAATTCAAGGTGACACACGATGAGTAATTGATATACAAATGGTCATTTTGTGGATGAAGTATTCCTTTGAGATGAATCATTTAGCTCAATCGGATTGACATCTAGAGTTAATGATTATAGATGTTGATCAAATTGAGGCAAAGGGTTTCCATTTATAACACTTTCTTTCACTGTGAATAATCTGCATGATAATACCTTACTGATCCGCATCCTCCTTACCTCTTTTGTGAAGCCAGCCCTCTCTGACTACATTAACTTCATTCATGGTGAGAGATGTGTTTCAGAGAGGGTCAGGAAGGTTGGGGAGGGGAACAGTGGATTTCTCTCTTGACCCTTTCAAGTCTCAGTTACAGTTATCAAAACAGCACCTGCTGAATGAAACAGACAGTACAAAGAAAATAGAACCATCTTCAAATACTTTAAAAAAAGAAACCATCTAACAGAATAACTGAGTAGTTTACAGTCAACAGTAGTTAAATAATTAAAACATAAGGATGCACCTTATCGGGCTTGATACTGACTCAAATCGCTGGATCAGATATCGGTGACAGTGGGGCCAATCTATTAAATTAAATTTTATGTTTATATACTGGAATTTAATTCCTGTTTTAAGTTTTAAATTCTATCGGTATCGGGAGGTGCATCCCTATTAAAACATCTGAACAATCTTTAGTTAGATACGGTGAATGTTATCTAATGGTGACAACTAGTGTTAACAGAAGTCTATAACGTAGTTAGTCTGTTTATTGTCAATACTGTATATATTGTTCCTATTTTTAATATTTCCTTCTATTTAAATTGTTCATATTTTATATGTCTGTCTACTTTTGTTTTGCTTTTTTTTTTTTTAACTGTGTTGTATCTTGCTTTTTACTGCTGCTTCTTGTTTCTGCACTATCCCCTTTGCTGCTGTACACTGCAAATGTCCCCACTGTGGGACTAATAAAGGAATATCTTATCTTATCTTATCTCTTGCAGGAACATCTCACCACACTACTCATAAACTATTCCTAAACATAACAAATGTAATGCTGGTCAGGCTTATCTGCATAATTTAGCTGCATATGTGGAAAAATAACTCACTTCTGGATAGCTATGGATCACAACAGATAGATCTAAAACACATTGTTATTAACTTAACATCATATTCCTGCTGTCATACACCAATAAACAGTGTGAGCCTTAACTGGAATTTGACCCATTATTGATATCAAAGGTCATTTTGACTTGAGCAAGAAAACACAATGTAAAAGCATCTCTGCAAAAACTGTACCACATTTCTTTTATAAGGTTTTAGAAACGTGTTTTACCCCGAGGAACAGAGCAGAGTAACTTTAACTAGACATTTAAAGCTAACGTTCACTGTCTAATGATAACAGTTAGCTTACTGTAAAAACATAACGTTAAGTTAACACACGGGTCTGCAACCTATGGCTCCTGAGCCACATGTGGCTCTTTAGCCCCTCTCCAGTGGCTCCCTGTGGATTTTTAAAAAATTAGTGGAAATGGATAACTGTTTTTCGTTTACATTTTCATTTTCATTTATCATTGTTGTAGGTCTGTGGTACGACGGAGTATCAGGAACACATTGAGGTAAAAAAATAAATCTAAGATTTTGAGAATAAAGTCATAATATTATGAGAATAAAGTCATAATATTATGAGAAAAAGTCATAATATTACAAGAATAAAGTAAAATTATTAGGAGAAAAAAGGCGTAATAATATGAGAATAAAGTCATAATATTATGAGAAAATAAAGTCATATTATTATGAGAATAGTCATAGGTTTACGAGAAAAAAGTCATATTATTACGAGAATAAATGAATTCTAATATTACAACTTTTTTTCTCGTTAAGTTATGACTTTATTCTCATATTACGACTTTTTTCTTGTAATATTATGACTTTATTCTCGTAATATTATGACTTTATTCTTGTAATATTATGATTTTATTCTTGTAATATTACGACTTTTTTTCTCGTTAAGTTATGACTTTATTCTCGTATTACAACTTTTATTCTCATAATATTATTACTTTATTCTCGTAATATTACGACTTTTATTCTCATAATATTATGATTTTTTCTCGAAATATTACGACCTTATTCTTGTATTATTACGACTTTTATTCTCATAATATTATGATTTTTTTTCTTGTACTATTATGAGTTTATTCTCGTAATATTATGACTTTTTCTCATAATATTCTGACTTTATTCTCGTAATATTCTGACTTTATTCTGTAAATCTCACATGTTTTTTCCCTAAATGTGGCCCTAATACTCCGTAGTACATTGTCTCTTTGGCCCTCACTGCATTAGACTTATATACTATATACTTAGACTATAAACTGTGTTACCTTCATCACAATGATCAAATGTTTTGCGGCTCCAGACAGATTTATTTGGGTTTTTTTGTCTAAAATGGCTCTTTAGATAGTAAAGGTTGCTGACCCCTGAGTTAACAGATAACAAAGACATATTAGCGTTAGTAAATCTAGTTAAATGTTCAGTTTAACCCACCAAATCACGGTGTTAAAGTAAAGTACAGCTAGATAACCTCAATCTGTTGTTGTTGTTGTTTCTGTAGCTAGGCTAGTTAGCATCTGTTAGCTCGCTGTTAGCACCTAAACGCTGACAGCTGTTAGCTTCATGCTAACAGAGAAACATTCACTTTAAACGGCAGATTAAGTTGGTAAATCTAGTTAATAACACGACAAAACATCTGATAATGATATGACAACAAGATTTAACGCACATTTCACTGACTTTATCCCACGTTGCTCTCGTTTCAGGTCAGTTTGTGACAGGTTAGATCCAGAGCAGGCCATCCACACGGGAACAAACGAGATGTGGCTAGAAGGGAACGCACAAACCGTGAGGAACTCTCGCGAGATTTGAAAGGTTAAGGCAGGGGTCAGCAACCTTTACTATCAAAAGAGCCATTTTAGGCAAAAACAAAAATAATAATAATCTGTCTTGAGCTGCAAAACATTTGATCATTATGATGAAGGTAACACAGTTTATAGTCTAAGTATATAGTATATATAGTCTAATGCAGTGAGGGCAAAAGAGACAATGTACTATGGAGTATTAGGGCCACATTGAGGGAAAAAACATCTGAGATTTACACAATAAAGTCGTAATATTACGAGACAAAAATGTCGTAATATTACGAGAAAAAAATCATAATATTATGAGAATAAAGTCATAATATTATGAGAAAAAAGTCGTAATATTACAAGAATAAAGTCATAATATTATGAGAATAAAGTCATAACTTTACGAGAATAAAGTCATAATATTACGAGAATAAAGTCATATTATTACGAGAATAAGGTCATATTACGAGAAAAAAGGCATAATATTACGAGAATAAATTCATAACTTTACGAGAAAAAAGTCATATTATTACGAGAATAAAGTCATATTATTACGAGAATAAGGTCATATTATTACGAGAAAAAAGTCATAATATTACGAGAATAAAGTCACAATATTACTAGAATAAGGTCATATTATTACGAGAATAAAGTCATATTATTACGAGAAAAAAGGCAGCCTAAGAGACAACCACAACAACACATAATAGATGTAACTCACACTCTGCCTTTTATTTACTCCTTTACTTCATGTTTTGTTTTTTACGTTTATCCTTTGATATTGCAATATATTGTTATTAATTGTTTTTTATTTGTTTGTTTGTTTTATTGACACAACAAACATTAATTGCTTCTTTATTGTTTTCTTCCATTTACATGCATGTTCTTTTTAAATATCTACATATTGTAATTTGCTTAATGAATTGTATATATATATATATATATATACTGTATATATGTTTTTGTTTTTATTTTGTTCTTTTTTTCATTTGTATTTATTATTGAATTGACGCTTTGGCAATATTGTTCACCTGACAGTCATGCCAATAAAGCAAATTGAATTGAATTGAATTAAATTGATAGGCATTGATCTCGAATGGTTTAAGGCTAGGATAGGTCGTCGGGGCAGCGAGTCTCGCGAGAATTTGTGCAAGTTTTTGCCAGTTTTCGCAGTTTGCGGGTTACCTTCTAGACACAACGCAGGAAAACATGGACTTTCTTCTTCTGGGTTTAGACAGATGGTCGCTGATCTTTGGACACACATCGCGACCTGCAGGCAAGACGGTGCAATTAATCTCAAATTAGTTTAGGCTACATCAGGGGTCAGCAACCTTTACTATCAAATGATTCATTTTAGGCAAAAAAAAAACAACTGGAGCTGCAAAACATTTGATCATTGTGATGAAGGTAACAGTTTATAGTCTAAGTATATAGTATATAAGTCTAATGCAGTGAGGGCCAAAGAGACAATGTACTACGGAGTATTATGGTCACATTGAGGGAAAAACATCTGAGATTTACAGAATAAAGTCAGAATATTACGAGAAAACATGTCGTAATATTACGAGAATAAAGTCATAATATTACCAGAAAGAAAGGAAATAACACATAAAATTACTACTTTATAATATTATGACTTTATTCTCACAATATTATGATTTTATTCTCATAATATTATGACTTTATTCTCATATTATTATGACTTTTTTCTCATAAACCTATGACTTTATTCTCATAATATTATTACATTATTCTCATAATATTATTACTTTATTCTCATATTATTACGACTTTTTTCTCGTAAACCTCTGACTTTATTCTCGTAATAATATGAATTTATTCTCGTAATAATATGACTTTATTCTCATAATATTATGACTTAAATCTCATATTATTACGACTTTTTTCTCATAAATCTATGACTTTATTCTCATAATATTATGACTTTATTCTCATATTATGACTTTATTCTCAAAATCTTAGATTTATTTTTTTCCTCAATGTGGCTCTGATACTCCGTTGTATCATAGACCTACAACAATGATAAATGAAAATGAAAATGTAAACAAAATACAAATAATTCATTTCCACTAATTTTTTTAAAAATCCACAGGGAGCCACTGGAGAGTTGTTTATTATTAGTAGTAGTTATCTCTATTATTATTACAGCTATTATTACTGATACATCACTCTATTACATCCACTGCTATTGATTATGGTTATTAGTCTTATTTGTATTAGTACTTGCAGCTGTTGTGCTATTATTGTGGTTGCTGTGCATCTCCAGCTCAACAAAAGGAGCTTTGGAACTATGAAACAAAAACAAATGCATGAAATAAATGGACGTTATGTGGTTTGTAGAAGTGAAAGACAGGAAATAAGCAGGTATAGCCCAACAAGCTACAATACTAGAATGCTAATCACACCTTAATGCATCCATACTCATGTCCAATAATATAGCATTCTGAAAGGGGTCATTATGCATTACTTTTATTTTGCCAATAATACTTCTGTACTTTTACTTAAAAGACATTTATTGTAATGCAAGACTTGTAATTTAGTACTTTAACAATGTACTTCCTCCACCAGTGGTGGATTACTGGAATATTGGAGTCATTTTTTTTCTGCAGATGTGAGCACATAAATGAGCACAACAGCGTGAGAACCCTGCAGAGGGGGAAGAGTTTGTTCTTCCTGTTGCACATAGAGATATGTTTGAGGTCATATAGAAGCGTCTCTGTTACATTAGTCCATCAGCAAACAACAGAAGTTTATTTTTCAAATGCAATATATCCTGGTAAGTATATTGTAGCCATAATACTTTAAAAAAAACAAGAAGAAATGTTTGTGAATGCAAAAAAATGAATATCGGCTGATATATCTTTATCAGATTTGTGTTACTCTTAAATATCAATATTTGTATTGGCCTCAAAAATCCAGTATCAGTCGGGCTCTAAACTGTATGACACAATGATAAATAGAGATGAATACATTAGCATTGCATATTTTGAGTTTGTAAAAAGTAGCACAATTTCTGTCAGGTAAAATAATATGTAAATTGCCCGAGCATTGCATGATGAAACATTCTCATCTAGTCATTATTCTCTTGATCCATTCTTCAGTCTTTCAGTCTTCACCCTTTGGCTGTGCACTATGCAGCTCCTGGATCAGTGCTGGAAGAGAAATACAGAGTAATAAAGCTACAGGTGTACATCGAACGGGCACATACAGTAGTTTATATAAGCTTCATAAATCAACCTAACAACAATGGACGGTGTGCAAATTAGAACTCACCTGCGATAATCTCCTCCTTCACTTTTTGAAGTTCTTTTTTCACTTCTTCAAGAATTTCCTTCAAACGCACAGATATACGCAGCACCATGAGACTTTGGTATTGAAAAGTTCACAATAGTGGCATCTTGGACAGAAAGTTATGACTTTGCAACTGCAGTCTGTTGCACTTTTGATGACATTACTCCCTTAATCTTACAACATAACTTCATTTTAAGCATCTTTGGGCATTATAAACATAACATTTCCTGTGCCACACACAGAAAATTATGTCGGTTTTGATGAATTAAAAGATAATATTCTGCAATGAAAAAGTCATAACTTTACTGGTATTAGTCTAGTTGCAGGATAGTCTTGTATGTTCAAACAGAGCAACCAACCTGTTTGATTGTTTCCAGATCACTATCACTTCCTGCAGCATCTGAGTTCTTTTTCACCACCTTCATCCTAAGATAGAAACACCCAAGTTTACGCTTAGTCAAAACAGGCTCTTTGAGATCAAGAAGGTTTTTTCTAAGAGAGAGCTGGCCAGGAGAAGCAGCATACTTTATATCAGACAGGAAGAACAAAAGTAGAATAGAAGAACAGCAGCAGTCAACAATTACATTTAGCATGGATCTTCCATCGTCCCAACAGCTGCTTCAGCAAGAGCAACCACTTCCTCAAGTCTTTAGAAAGACATCTGATCAAGTCCCTGCAGCTAACATAATTTAACTGAAGATCAAAGTCCTGTTGTGCTTATAGTACATTATAGTAACACACTAAGTGGGTAGACCAATGCTAATACTCATTACTGCTCTGATATTCAGACTTCATGAGCAAAAACTCCCCCAGTTTAAATGCTTTTGCTGTCTAAAAATAAGTCTAATGAATGCATGTTGCAGGGCTCTATCATGGCGACAGCGAAGCAGAAGACTATCACCAAAGCAGCTTAGCAACAAGTTTCAGTCTCTTGCTATAATTACAGCCGCAGACAGAAACCACCAAATGCTCTATTTATTGTAGTGAGTCATTTCCAAGCAGCACACTGACGAAAACAGCAGTGACACCAGTGCAGAGCTCATTTCACATGGCTCACACTGTAGTCAGCACACAAGCAAGCAGAGAGCACTGAGAAGTAGCATCTCTGGACAGGAGGGGGGACTGATACCTGGACACTGGGGTAGTGGCGGAGTTAGAAGACGGAGAAGTGCAGGAGCTGGAGTCCTTTTGATTGTTGGTTAAGGATTTGGGCCTGAAAACATGCATATCTTTTACAGCTGGGTATAGGAAGTATATTTTTGGCATCATCGGGAAACAATACCACAAAAACCTTTTAGCATATTGCAATTCAAGTGTTCTGAGAGATAACTTGACTTCTGCACCTCCTCTTGGCTCCGTTTTCAGACTACAAAATCGAGCCTGAGACGGGAGACGTATTGCCGGTCTGATGTGTGCCCCTCATGAGAGGAGAGCTGCAGGATGAGGGCTGTATTTCCAAATTATGGCATTTTTTTCCCCCCAGAAAACTGCCTACCCTGGGCTACCACTTGAATCACAATATGCTGAAAGGTTATTATTGAATTTTTGCCCAATAACGCCAGAAATAAACTGCGTCTCTAACTTTAAGGCAGCTGCTGATTGGGTTTTTGAATTAGTATGGATGGCTCACGGGAGACTGTTGAATGAATGATCAATCATGTGGATAGTGAAACAGGCTCTTACCTTGGCATGGTGGCACATTTGTCTTTGAACTTTCCATTGATTTCTGTTGAAATATGTTTAAATGTATTATTACAAATTAAACTTGATAGATATGTTAATATATGAAGCATATATTGTTCTAAAGATGAGCCAATGTTTTGGTTGTTGACAAAGAATAAACAATTAAGTAGCATGTTTTATTTTCTTGTTGAATATTTTTTTTTTCCACAGTATTATATACAGTAGTATGACAATGAGTAGATAGGAATACAGTGAAAAGCCGTTCATTTGGCTGTATTACAGTCCTGTAGGAGTGGGGAAAGTGACACTACTCACCTCCTGGCCCTGATGATTTTGATGCTGAGGAGTCAGAATCCCCCTTTAGTCACGTACAGACAGGTACCAAAGTTATCAACCACTCATCTTAAATCGTACTGCTCATTCTACAAATATTACAGAATAATGTGAAGAAATCACCGACGGGAGACTTACATCAGGAGGTTTTGCAGCAGGAGTATCAGAAGCTTTCTTCCTATTTAAAAAAGGTGTATTATATACAATCAGAAGTCCCTATAGCCTCAGATCATCACAGTCATGTCTGTCCTATGTGTCTCTTAAGTAAGAACTTACCTCCTAGCAAGGATGGCACTCATTTCTCCCATTAGACCACCTCCTCCACCTCCACCTCCACCTCCACCAGATGAAGGTGCTGGTTTGGGGGATTGGGCTGCTGCACCACTTTCATCCTGGATACACAAAAACACCTCCAGTCACTATGTTCAAAGGAATTTGGTCCATTGATCTGCTTACTCAGTCTGTCATTTACGAGAACATTCATGGGAGCCAAAATCATCCACCATTTGTGCCAAGCTACATCTTTTATAGTCTTGCATTGGTGGAGTAGGCCAAGGAGAAAATGCATGTACCTTACCTTGGCGGTTTTACGCAGTTTGGTTCCTGACAGAGCTGCAGCCAGATCGCCTCCACCACCGCCTCCAAGTAATCCAACAGGGGGTGGGGGTGGTGGAGGTGGGATGCCCCCAGCAGGAGGTGGTGGAGGTGCAGGTGGGCACGCTCCCGAGGAAGGTGGTGGGCATGGAGGTGGTGGGGGTACTGATGGAGAGGGTGGAGCTGGTGGGGCAGGAGGAGCAGCTGGGAGGACAGATGCAGCAGCGGAGGCCTGCCTCTCTCTCTCCAGACGCTCTTTCTCCTCCTGTTCCTGCTTCTGGCGCTCCAGTCTGGACACACATTAACAGATAGTTCTAATGTTGGTGTGAAAACCCTTTAAACCTTTAACACCTTTATAACCTTTAACCCAGCAGCTTTTAAAAGCACTCTCATATTTATGTTTGGCGGTTTTCACAGCTGAGTTACATCTGTAACAGTGTCATTTAGAATTAGTTGATTAATAGATTTTTCATTTATATCACTTATGAAGAACAAGAGCTACACAGGTTACATACATCAGGATGTGAGGATCATCAGGTAATCATTGGAAATTTAATATCTTTGCATTTTTGACAGCAATCATGATGAAAATGAACATTAGTTGCAGCCTCAGTATCATTCATAATAAACAGTACCTTCTCTGTTGTTCCAGCTCCTGTGCAGAGGGTCCATTCTGAGCCGGACCTGAGCAAAGACAGCAAAGTGTGTTTTTCTGAATCAAGATCATTTAAACTAAAATAAAGCAGTAGATGCAAGTAGGGTTGTAGTCCAGAGAAAACCCAAATAAACTAGAGCCCCACATTCATTTTAATAGCATACATTCTTTGTATACATTGCAGTATGTGTTATTCTAGCCCAGTCGCACAGCAGTTCGTGCAATAGTCACAAAATTTAATGTATTGATTTGTGTTTAAAGAGTGGCGAATGCTGCATAGGGAGGAGGTCGGGTTGGATGGGTCAAAAAACACACAGGAGACCAGTGTTAGTGTCCCTCTAGTATTTTTAACCCAAACTGTGAGCTTTTCAGAAACCTAACTCAGTAGTTTCGTTGGCGTTGCACTTTGTAGACGGTCCCTGAATACTCGTCTCACAGCCGGCTGCGCGTAGAGACCAATGTTATGTGTCCAGCTCGGAGGACTGAAGGCTCGTTATGAATAAAATGAGGTCGGAGCTTATTGTCTACCTTACTATGGTTAGAAAGAGCCCTCGTTTGTGTTTTAACAACATTTCGGTTATGAGTTATTGATCCGGGAAGTTTGAATCTGTCAATATCTTTCCAACTTTACCGAAGTACATCATCTAGGTGGGCTCCATACATCAGCAATGCGTGGACTGTCAAGAATGATTGGAAGAAGTGCACTATGAAGTAACTCGTTTTTTTCAAACGATATGTCAGCGCCTGCCAAATATATCAAAACATAGCTAAATTAATGAACACAGCAGGACTGTGGCTCAGAGGTAGAGCGGTTCGGTCCCCGGCTCCTACAGTCCACATGTCGAAGTGTCCTTGGGCAAGATACTGAACCACAAATTGCTCCCGAAGGCTGAGCCATCGGTGTGTGAATGGACATTAACATTAGATACTGATGGGCAGGTTGGCCCATCTTGCACGGCAGCTCTTTGAGTGGTCAGAAGATTAGAAGAGCGCTATATAAATGCAATTCAATGACTAACACAGAAACACTTCACACAGAAACAGTCCCCTCGTGTTTACCTGCGCCCGCCGGTGCATTGAGAACCTCTAATGCATGCATCATGGAGGTGGCAAAAAGAGTAGCATCCTCTTTACTGGCAAAGTTCAGCCCCCACACCTGTTTGGGATCCCGCCACTGGTGGAAGTTTGGTGTGGCTTGATTATACTTTGTCCCTTTGGCAATGGCACAGTTGATCACCACCTAGCGTGAACAGGAAATACAGGATAGCGACTGCATTGAGTATTTGGGGGTTAGACAGAGAGGCCAGATGTGAGTTGATTTAAATGTGATCGTTTTTATATTATACATGCTTGAATTGCTTTCCACCATAAGGTGTAGCCTAAGGGCTGCAATGGGACTAACATCCACTAGATGGTGATGACACTGTATTGGTCTAAATGAGCACAGGAAGTCGTTTCCCATTTGATTGTAAACTACAAATAACAATCACATCAACTTTGAGACTTGATCATTATTTAAGCATTGCTGAAAAGACTATAGCAGCCTCTGGAAGCTGTGAAGTAAGAAGCCACGATGGGCTACCGGGCTTTTCTCATTGATGAGTTATTGTTTAAAAGTACAGAAGGTCACTTGTATGGCAAGCCATTTTAAAATTTAATAACTAGTCAGGATATTCATCAGAGATATCTGCAACGTCATTTTGCCTAGTCAAAACTCTAATTTTAGATATCCGTAATTACATTTTGACTAGTACGAATCAAACTACTTTTGCCATTCATGTGTATGGGGTTTGTCATTACGGATATCTACAATTCATTTGCGGATATCCGTAATTCACATTGCGGATATCCGCAACTGAATGCTTTGTTGGGCCGATATCCAATGGGAAGCCTTGATGAGCAACTCTGACTGGTCATAATGAGGTTTGAGATATCTGTAACTGAATGTAATACAAGTAAACTTGAAATCTGCTCAATGAACTTTGAGAAACTCTCGCTACACTTCCAAACTACGTTGTTGAGTTAGTCATGTTATTGTGTTTCAAGGGAAGTCAATTACAGGCAAATGAAGTCACCAAGTTTGGTGGGTGTGACCTTCTAGCAGAGAAACTGTACTATACGTTTGTACAACGTGAAGGCGATTGTCTGTTTAGCTGTGTGTGTTTGTGTGTGTGTGTGTGTGTGTGTGTGTGTGCACTTGTCTTGAACCTGCTGGTCGGCCTGCTGCAAGCGGCCCACAATTCTGAAGGTGTTGGTCGCAGGGTTGTGATAGATGTTGACGCGGCTGGAGGCAGTACTGCCAGATCCCGCCGGCACCCACCGCTTCGTGGTGTCATCGTACAGCATGACCGTCGCCCTCACCTGGCAGATACTGGACTCACTGTGGGAAAGAAGAGAAATGATGAGGAAAAAGCAGCCTATTCTCTTCTCTTCCCTGATCTGGGAAATGCAAATGGAAACAGGAAATTGCCATTTTAAATTCCTGATTAATACTGTAAGCTAACCGTTAAGACCAAAATGGCAGTATACAACGCCTGCGTCGTCAGTACACTGCTGTACGGCAGCGAGACATGGACAACCTACACCAGACAGGAGAGACGACTCAACTCTTTCCATCGTAATCGCAATCGTACTCGGGCAGCTTGGCGGAGGTCTGCGCTCTCCGAGTGCCATTCTAGTTCTATTTGTGAATCCAGTTATTTATTTCTCTATTTAAACTCCATTTTCAAATCGATTTTCAAATTCCATTATTTATTTATGAATTCATTAATGTATTTTTAGATGATGTACTTATAGACTGTTTTATGTCCTTTTTATGATGGGTTAATATTTCATTTGTAAATTATTTTATAATTCCTCTTTTCATTGCCCATTAAAATGTCAAGTAATTAAATACTTCATGATTTAGTCTATTTTATTCATAGATTAATAAGTTAATTTGTAAACAAATTTATCAATGCAATGGTTTATTGTACAATTAGTTATTAATTAATCACATATATGTTGCTAATTCCGTGACTCTTGTGGTCCTCCATAGTCATACAGTATGTTTTGTTTAACAATTTTTAAAAAAGTATCAATAAAAATTGTCAAATAAAAAGTGAAGTAATATTATTTTGCTTTGAAATGGAGTGACGTAGAAGTATAAAGTAGTATGAAAAGTAAATATTCAAGTAAAGTTATTAATTGTACTGAAGTGCATAACCTCCTGAATGTACGTAGTTACATCCAACCACTGTAGACAAAGATTTATTCACATTTTTTGTGGATTATTTCATTAAAACTATACACATTTGGCATATCGTCGGATATTTCATATGCAACCAGGCCTCAAGACTTAAATGTATAAGGAAATAGAAAGTAGGCTACTGCAGATACTTATGTTATACTACACAATTTCAGTCTACTTGTTGAAGCAAAGTCTGCAGACTGTGGGAAATATTTACTTCCTGCTAAAACGGTTTTATGTTTTGACCACTTCCTGTGCTCAGCAACAATGCTACCTAATATGGACTACACAAGCTCACCTGTCACTGATATGAACTATATATGTATTTAATGATATAGGAAATACAGATAATCCAGCTCTGATAGTTTCCCGCCTGCTCTGAGCTCCAGACATACAGCAGGAAACGTAATCAGAACTAAAGAGCGCGTGAAGCAAGTGTAGAGTTGATAGGAAGCAGAAACATTATCACTGTTAGTAGAAAACTGACTCACCCCATGTTGCAGCTGTAGTCACTAAGTTTCGCTTAACAATCGGTTTCTTCTCATCAACGTGAATCCTCCCTCTCACAAGCACATCTGTTGTCTAATCAACCAAACCTGCTGTCATTCTTGCACACCTCCATCGCTCTCTCTCTCTCTCATGACACTGTTTAACACCAACCACTTGCACTTCTGCCTTTGCATTCTCATTTCCTAGACAGTTTTTTTCTCTCTTCCTGTTCTCGTCTCCTTCACTCGTTCTTTTTTAATTCTTATTTTCGCACCTCCCAATCTCTCTGTCTCCCTGTGGTGTAGCTCAGCTCTGATTTCTGTCTGATTTCTGTCTTCCCTTAATACACTTCTGTTTATTCGGGGAGGGGGATAGTTTATGGTAAAAGTGGTGCCCTGATGTTTGTGTGTGTGTGTGTGTGTGTGTGTGTGTGTGTGTGTGTGTGTTTGTTGGGGGATGAAGGACGGCAAGATTCGCTGCATCTGCACACAGGTCATGAGTCCTCCTCACAGTATTATTTAGACTACTTCAGATAAAGAGTGGGGGAGGCGTCACATGCGGCGCTTCAGTTCAACTCTCTGAGTGTTTTTGTATTCCACGGCTCAAAACAAACATTAAATTAACATTAAATATCACAGTTCTGTATTAATAACTGCATTAGTTCTGCATCTAACGGCAGCAGTAGAGTAATATTTCATTCTGAATGTGGTCAAATTAACTCAAAACATATTAGCAACAGCAGTAGTAGTAGTAGAAATGTATATAGAAATAGTAGTTGTAGTGGTAGCATCACTACACATACAGTAGTAGTAACAGTAGTACCAGTAGTAGTAGTAGAAATGTATGTAGAAATTGTAGTTGTTGTGGTAGCATCACTACACATACAGTAGTAGTAGTAATAGTAGTAGCAGCAGTAGTACCAGTGGAAGTAGTAGTAGTAGTAGTAGCAGTAGTAGTAGTAGTAGTAGTAGCAGTAGTAGTACCAGTAGTAGTAGTAGTAGTAGTAGCAGTAGTAGTAGTAGTAGCAGTA